>QGOG01003532.1:0-11903 GCA_003313185.1 Collybia sp. MG36 | reverse complement strand
TGCCGAGCAACGAAGCTTGTTTACTGTATGAAAACACCAGGGGCGTGTACGGGGTGCTCTAGCTGGTGGTCGCGAGTTGAGTGCAAGTCGTGGTCAATGGCCATTACAATAAACTGTGGTAAACTGATCCTGCAAACCCGGCCCGGACCTCCCTTCTTGACCCCCATGTCCGAGATTCCTCAATCAGATGTCTCGCGCCCGGCCGCACTACCCACAGCCAATTTCCTCCAAAGGAATAATAACAGCCTCCAATCCATCGTCGACCAAAATTCATCCGATTATCTTGACAATGTCGAGGAGGAATGGAATAAGAAAGTGGACGCGGAAGTCGAGGTGCTCGTTGACGGGATGGTCGATCTCGTCAGCCTAGCTTCGGTGAGTTACCCACCGTCCAATAATCACAACTCTTACCTGACCAGGTATAATTCTTCCAAGATAGGTGATAAGGATAAATTCCGCATTGCACAAGAGTCTTTTCAGGCTCAATCACGAGCAGAGTCAATGGTCACTTGATATATCTTGCCCTTATGTGAATTACGGGGAGGCTCATGCATCGCACTCCAGGTTCGCGCAGCTCACTCTCTACTGTCCATCACACACTCAATGAAACTTTTGCTCCTACTGTCTGATGAGGCGCAAATTGCGCACCACCGCGACGCCGAGCTTGAGCGAGTGCAGAAGGAGCGGGATGACGCGCGAGAAAAGGTGGCGCAACTCCTTGACGAGCTGCTGAAACCCACCTCGTACGGACGCGATGGCGGGGGCACAGGGTGATATTCAGCGTGTTGCTCATGATTGGGTCCAAGATCACGTATAGTGGGGAGTCTCATCAATGTCATTAGATTCATGATTCTGTAATATATACACCAGAATAGTCGAATGTCGTTTTGATTACAAGAGGCTGGACCAGTCAAAATTCGGTAAGCCATGTTCTAATGTCGAAGGGGAAAGTCAAAAAGTCAACGGAACCGCGTAGGTTCAAAAGGAATGAAGATGTGAATAAAGTTACACAAATATTATGAAGGAGTGTCAAGCAATCTGAGAGTGAGTTTGCTACCCGCGGGGGTTGCCGTAACCGCGTGATCCCACTCCGATTGTGAGGTGATAAAGCTCATCTCTGTGCGCTCCGCCACAGAGGAAACGGAATTCGACCTGGCCCGGGTTCGCACGGTTTGTGGTACTGCGGGTTGGGGATGCATAAATGCTACAGTGAAGGAATGGGAGAGTGGGACGCCCTCTTGGCCCACGAATTTGTTGTATAACCGCCCGCGAACTTCTTCAAATGTTGCATCACGGGCGAGACGGAGAACTATGATTGAATTATTATGAACAGCTTTGATAGAGATGTTGCAAGCCGCTGAGGAGAGAGTGGAGACCTCCGAAAACACGGAAGAGAAGGTACTTGTGGTAGGGGATGGGGGGATAGGAGGGTTAGGAGGGAAGAAGCTGCTGAGATGTTCACTGGACCTGAAACCGTGGGATTCAATGTGCCCAAGTGGGGTTTCCGGGCGGCTTTCCGTACTGGCTTCGGGGGTAATGAATGCAGGAAGTGGGAATAAATCTGGAGGTGTGGTCAGAAAATGAAAAAAAAAAATGCGAATGCAGCCAGACCATATATTGAAGAATCCGCCGCTTCGTCATCTTCATCGAAATCTGGCCAAGTATCAGATTCAGAAACAGATACTGGCATTGAGAGCCGGGAGTCAGCGGAGAAAGCTTGTCGCAGTGGAGATCGGCCAGGAGAGCGAGGAATAACAGCATCGGCGGAGCAGTCAGTCATGAAGGTGGCGACAGAGGCACGGTGGGATGTCGCGGCGGTTTGTTCGGGTAGGCCTATATTCAGCCCATTTAGGATGGTCGACGCAGATGCGTTTGATTGCCAAGATTCGCGGACAGGGCGCTCAATATAGCTGCGTGGATCCAAGACTGCCTCCGTTGTCTCTTCCACAGATGGAAGTTCTTGCAGATTGCGGGGGGGCGATACGAAAATTTGGAAATTTCTGTGACGGGACTGTCTCTCGGAATTCCTATTTCTGAGCGGGTTAATCGGATCAGTGTTGTCCTTGTAAAACCCTTCCTCGTGGAAAGATTCTGATTTTGGCGATGATGGCTGATATGGATTGTAACCAAAAATGATGGCACCTTCGTCCTCAACGGTTGGTACAGGCGCCGTAGGTGCGCAGGAGACAGAAGAATTGTCTGAGCTCCGATGGGATAGATCGGATGATGAATCAGTAGAAGCCGTTGATAGTGGTCTGGTCCGGATGCTGGCTTCTGTCGGAGATGGCGGCATTTGTGTTAGACTCGTTGTCGTGGATGATGGACGTGTGTAGTTGGAACTGCTATAGGCACGGAGTCTTGAGGAAGGGGCTCTGCTTGAAGGGCTTGTGGGAGGTGAGTGAGGGTCATTGTGAAGGTTGGGGTTAGAGGCAGAAAAGTAGCTTGAGAAGATACTGCTAGTCACAGACGAGCGGCTCTTACTGCTCGAGCGAGGTCTCTGTTTTTCAGCAAGCTCTTTATCGCGCCTCCAAAAGCCGAAAAAGTCTGTGATGAGTCGATTCTCTCGCAGCTCTTGTATAAGTGCGGGTACGTCATCTTGGAGTAGCGCCTCGATCGCGGCTTTGAATTCGCGTTGTCGTTGATCAATGGTGGCTTGGCTTGGTTTAAAAAAGGTGCCTTTGTTTGTAAGGCGCGGAACATGATCATGGATGTCCCGCGCTACCGAATTGGGGTCCGGGCCAGGGGGAAGAGACTCCCAAGACGATGCTTGATCTTGTTTGTAAAACCCGCCCTTTTTGACACCTTTCCCTTGTTCCAACCGTCGCCGCTTTTCCCGAGCCATACGGCTGTATTCTAGCTCGAGGGTCTGCTGGAACCACAAGCAATCTTCCCAACGTCGCCAGACTTGATATTCCGAGAACGATGAACGTGATGAAACAGATGAGCGATCCCCGCGAGCTGCCACAGGAAATATGTGCATTCCATAACTGTAGTTACCACCTGCTGAGATTGTAAGAGAAAACTCTGGGAGATATGGACAAAACATGCCATATTTGGCTGGGGGTAAGACCTCGACGGTGAATTTGAGGGGTGGAGGACGAAGCACAGCCCGTTTGAAGTTCTACACCAGGCGAAGCTGTTAAGATGGTGCGTGTGAATCAAGGTGAGATAGTGCTCACGTCAAGTGAAGCGGGACCATCTGTTTGGCCTGGACCATACTGGGCGCGGGGTTGGATCACAGCGGCAGATGTTGAAGTGAACTAGACTCACTGGGTGGGCAACCTCCATGGTTTACCTTCAGCACAGGCTGATGAAGGGGCGTAAAATGCGTGAAATCGAACTACTTGAGTCGAGAAGATTGATGTGGCAATGCCGGTGGCTATTCAAAGCGTGAAGTTCGCGGTGGCAAATGACGCTAGTGAGAATTCGAATGTTTCTCCACCTTGCAGGAAATGAGATTTGGGAGTTCTGGGCAAGTTGTGAAGGGGGGGATATGACGGGGGAGGGTAAAAAGTGAAACATTACAATTGTCGCCCATTCTTATTGTCTTTGGGATAAGCACAGGCTGAAATGATAAGATCGGGTAATCGCGACTAACGTGGAAGCCATGAGCCGATCATGTTCCCACGCGATCGTCCATTGTTCCCCGCCCTGCACCACATGTGCGACTGCATGCTTATTGTGGATTTTTTTGGTTTGACGCGCTTTCATGGCTGTGGGCCTGTGGCATTCATTTTCAAATCAAATGTGCAAGTGCCTACGATATAGCCTTCCTATCCGAGTTGTCCGACGACTTTTATGACACACTGCCAACTGTTGACTCGCGAATGCAGACGGCCCGGGCTCGGGGTCGCACTAACTACCACAGTTATTAGATCGCTGGGTCTCGACTACTCTGACTAGTTCATTAGCGCGTGCAACTGATTGATATTGGCTAGATTCCGATTTCTCCTCCCAAATAAGGGCGACGCCCCGCGTGGGACTTGCATAGCTCCACGGATGCCCGCCAGTCACCGGTCATCCGGTATCGTGTTGTATGCTAACACGCTGGGCATCAGGTGTCTTTCAACCTCCCTGTGGATGGGTTTGCACCATATCTGAACAACCTGGGCCATCAATTGGAGGACGCATAGCAATTGGGCACCAAAGTTCCCTCAGGATTCCTTGAAATGCATCATATCGGGTATTTGAATAGGATAGGTGTCAACTCCCCGCATGGTTTATACCCCAGCTCTCCCAAATTGGTGACACCTACTGACGGAAATACCTTATCGAATGCTCCAACGATGTTACATCCCACAACCGGGAGGAATCACTCATGCCCGGGAATCGCCCTGCCTTATCACTCTAAGGCGTGGAGATCCGTCTTATAAGGATGCCGCGCCAGCGAAAAAAAAAGCTCGCTCCAAGTCCCAACCATGACCTCCCAAGCCAGCCTCCCGGGGGTCGCCCACAAGGATGAACATCAGCTAACTTCTGGGGAGAAGGACCTTACTCCCTTGGACGAAAAGATGGATATCAAACATATTGACGTTGAATCTACAGAAGGTGGCGAGAGTGAATTTGGAGTCCTTCATGATGAGAGGGACATTGCTACCCATATCATCACGGTTGAGGATGATCCATCCTTGAATCCTTGGACGCTTCGGGCATTCGTTATTGGGATTGGTCTGTCAGCGTTCGGCGGCGTACTCGGTTTGTTGATCAACATTTATCCATGCAATCTTCAATTTACGAGAGCCATAGCCGAGATATACTATTTTAAACCTGTATGGTTCTTTTGCAGTCCAATTAATATTTGGCATTTCTTACTTTGCTACAGCAAACTGTCGTGGTGTCCACGATGTTCTTAGCGATTATTTCGTACGTATTAGGGATGTCAATGGAGACGGCGATCCCGCGCCGAGGCATCTTCCGTTACCTGAATCCGGTATGTTCACTTGTGGACCCACGAGGATATTGCTAATTATCTGGACCCTCAGCACCCTTTCAACAAGAAGGAAAATGCATTCATTGTTATTATGGCCAGTGCTGCGGCGAATTCTGCCTTGGGGACTGAGGTTCTTGCGGTGCAACGTTTGTACTACAACATCACACCCAATTCCGGGGCCAGCATTTTGTGTGTTATTTTCTTGTGCGATTGATTTCAAGCTAAATAAATATGCGTAGTTTGCTTTTCTCTAGCCAGCTCTTAGGCAAGTGTCTGTGCGTATCGAGGGTTTATTCTGCTAATTGACTGTAAAGGTTATGGGATTGGAGGGTTATTCAGATGCATGTGCAGTTTTCCAAACCGCGAAATCATAAATTAATCTTCCGTAGCGGTTTTATTGTATCCCTCAAAGATGCTCTACCCAGGGATTCTTCCCCTTGTGTCAATGTTCGATGCCTTATATAAAGACACAGCGGGGGCGGGAAAGAAACTCAAGCTGTTCTGGATCGCTTTCGGCGGGTATGATGCTTCTTTCGACTCCCAGTTCGCTTCCTGAATTTCGCAATAGAATATTCATCTGGGAATTATTCCCCGAGTGGATATTCCCCCTCCTCACCGGCTTTTCCGTCTTTTGCTTGGCAAACCCTCGGTCACAGGATTTCACCCGAATGTTCGGCGGTTCGAATGGAAATGAGGGTCTTGGGCTGCTATCCATTTGTTTCGATTGGCAGTACATCTCTGGGGGTCCGTATTTAATTTCAATTCCAAGTCTTTATTAACGCACACCAGGGTATAATCCAATGGCAATACCCTTGAAAGCTCAATTCTCCAATTTCATTGGTTACATTCTATGCATGTGAGAGACTCCCCCTCTGAAACGGTTGGCACCATGTTGACTGTGTAACACTGATAGAGTTGTCTTCGTTGCAGTCTATTATAACAATATTTGGGAGTCGAGGGGTTTGCCGTTTGTATGGATTCACTAACTATCAAAGGCGTCTACTCAAAAAAAGAATCAGTTGTCGCAGACCTTGTTCTACCAGAATGGCACGGAATACAATCAGCTGCTCATTTTAAATGATAAGCTGGAGGTCGATCCCGTTCTCCTCGCCGAGCAAGGCTTGGTGGGTTTCACAACGGCCCAAACACTTCGTCACTAATGCCAGTTGTTACAGCCATTTTACGCTGGCAGCTGGGTCGTGCAGCTCTTGTCGACAAACCTCGGGATGGCGGCCACATTCACACATCTTTTATTGTGGAATTTCGCTGACATGCAAAATGCATGGAATTGGCTGAGACCCTCCGTCCTTCGCAGCATGTGGGGTAACTTTGATTTGAGGTTCTGGCGAGATGACGGAATCCGCGATCAGACTGACGCGGAGGCGGACCCTCACTATCAGCAGATGTTGAAAGTACGTGATTACCATCTTATTGGAGATAATCCAAACCGCTCCCGCTAGTATCCCGATGCGCCGAATAGTTGGTATCTAGTCACACTTGCTATTTCTATTATCATGGCGCTTGTGATAATCTACAAGACCAACTCGACGCTCCCTTGGTTGGTGGTTCGCTGTTCCATTAGACAAAGGCTAATATTTCCATAGGTGGGGTTTCCTTATTTCCGTGCTATTAGCAACTATATCGATCCTGTTCTTTGGGGTATTGTTCGCCATGACGGGGCTCGCGTTCATTATCCAGCCATTTGTTCAGGTAAGGAGTTCGAACACTTTCAAGCGGGGATTGAGTCTTACATTGTTGAATCAGATGATTGGTGGCTTTATCCATCCAGGCAAACCAATGGCAAATATGTATTTCGTTCTCTTCAGTTATAGTGTGTCGTCACCTTCGTCCTCCCGTTGGGTTGACCTGAATGGGAACTAGACTCGGTCATTCAAGCCCAGTTATTGATGAGAGACCTCAAAATCGCTCAATGTAAGTATTTATTCATTTTAAATCGCCAGCTCTGACTGGTGCTATTAGATACCAAACTACCCCCGAGAGCTGCGTTCACCGCACAAATCTTTGGAACTCTGTTCGGGGCTGTTCTAAACTTTGGTTGTTCAAAGCCCCCCATTTGATAAATAATTACTGACTTCAGATATAGTTTTGATGAACTCCATCATCGACAATCAGCGAGACATTCTCTTATCAGTGGAAGGCACCAATATTTGGTCCGGACAACAGCCCCAACAGTACAATTCCCAAGCCATTGCGTGGGGTGGGCTAAGGTTGCTATCTCTCACTTTCCTGTTGTGGTAACGCTAATTCCCGGTCTCAGCCACGAACTCTTCGCTGTGGGTAAACGATATGAATTTGTTGCCTGGGCATATGTCATCGGGCTATTCGTTCCGGTCCCCTTCTGGCTTGCATATCGCTACTGGCCGAAGCTAAGAACTGATTACCTGTACACTCCTGTCATATGGTGAGATCTTCTTCCTTCCTTCAGGTACTCGAATATTCAATACTGTCATCGCAGTTATTATATCGGATGGCTCTGTGTCGGTATCAATTCGTCAATCCCTTCGTACTTTGCCGTCGCATGGTTCTCCCAGTGGTGGTTGAGAACCCGTTACCCGAAGTGGTTCATCAAATATAATTACATCTTGGCCGCGGCACTCGACGGGGGAACACAGGTGCGCCTCCCGCGAGCCTCTAAGACTTGGCTCATGTGACAATTGCAGGTCATGGTATTTATACTGTCATTTGCTGTTCAAGGCGCCTCGGGTAATTCACACCTCTTTCCACAATGGTAAGCATCTCTCCAACGCCAATCTCACAATGCTAATCTGTTGCATAGGTGGGGCGCCAATCAAGGAGGTGAGCTTACACACTACTGAAAGAAACGCCACTGATGATTGAACAGGCAACTATGATAGGTGTGCAGTAGTTGATACTTGATTCCAAGCCTCGTTCGCAGCCATGTAATTGTATAGTTCAAGTTCTGTTTCAGTCGACCCGACAGTTCTAAGATTCTAGTCCAGCTAAGCCGAGAATGTAAGTATATTCTATGTGCGACATATATTAGCTATAGACAGGTAAGTTTCACAATTCAGCGCGAAAGCCGCGCTGAGAACACCATAATGGCTAATGCCCAGTGCTCGAACTGCTCTTTTGACATGAAGAGCAACGCTTGCGATAGAACGGCCTTGATAATCTGCGCTTGCATGCCCTTCATCACGATATTTGAGCTTGGCTATAGATAATGATTGAGGGTGACCGACCTGGTACCAACCAACGAAACCCTCCCGTTTCCATACTCTTGCCAGGATTGTGAGTGCTCCGGCATGTTTGCTTTTGTCGTGGTGGTATTTGTGCGCAGGGGGTAAGGTTTGCTGTTCCTCAATAGCATCTTCAGCGTCTGCACTACGCGCTTGGATGCGGACTTTGGCCATTATATATGGGTATGTCACCTATGAAAAAATAGAATGTCCATAAAAGATGTTGGGAATCCAAACGAATGAGCGTTACTATTGTTGCGAGCGTCTTACTCAATGCACCAACGACGAATGAGATACCTGGTGACAGCTTCCCACCTGAGCTCGCGTTGGCAAGTAACCACAAGCCCTTCACCCGTTCGAATGCACCATAAGTTATCGCAGGATTGACTGTGAGCACCAATCCCGGTTTTATTCCTAACCAGAGCCCCGTAACGCCCTCTTCATCAATAATTTCCCGGGCAACACCCAAGAAGGAATCATCGTCCGCTGACTCAGTACTAGGTGACCCGGGATCTGTCGCACGATTCGGTCGGCCAACCTGCTGCCTTGTAGCAATCACTGATACGGGGATCGTAAATATCTGCGCCAGTGCGCCGGCAAGAGCACCCAATAGTAGCTCTGCTGCCGTGGATAGAGGTGGAAGTTTTGATCCGGGGGAGAGCTTCTTGGTGAGGCGATTAATGTACGAGTTTCGCACAAAGGAATAGAAAAAGAAGTAGGCGTATTCTGCCATTAGAATGATGAACGCGGGGAGGTTTGAACGGTAGAGTAGGTGCGCACGCATGGAAAATGTATTGAGCATCGTGGCTCCGAATCCCCGATACAATCCCAGAACGCCCTCTTTTGAATATATCCTCAACAACACTGCGAGCATCGAAAGCTGGTCCTTGCGTTTCCCCTTTGCATCCGTCGGGAGCGCCTGAATTTGGGTCTTGGCCCTGTATTGAATCAAACATGTTTAACAAAGGTGCCTTTGAGTCAGAAGCAAGACCAACACATCTAGGGGATACACAACACTATCGAACGTTTAGCATCACATACCGCCGCACAAACTTCAGATGAAAACAACTCACGCCGTACTGAAACATCCACCCAGGGCACCTGCCAATGCAGCGCCAAACGGACTCAGCTGGACAGGTTTTGACTGTGAGGGCATCCCGAACGATGATGTTGAATTGTTCAAAAGCCAAGAATTGGAGTGAAGTCTTCAAATGCCGGCCATAACTGAAGCCGGGTGGAGTTGGATTGCGGCCTTACCCCGGCCTTGCCAGACACGTGAAAATGCGAATATCGGGCTGATAAACCCCAAATATAACATGACCAAATCTCAAGATTTGACGCGAGAATCATATTGTATCAAGGTCAACACGGTAGCCAAGCCTACATCTCCCACCGGGATTTCTCAGCACTGCGACATTTGAAGCAGATTTTTCACATGAATCCGAATTTTCCCGAAAATCTAAACATCCAGCCGCTGGTGCTCAATTTCGACATTACTTCGAACCCGCTCTCCAAAAGATTTGATGAGATAGCCCAACGGAAAGCAATCCAAAAATATGGGATCGCGGGGAGAGTCTGGTATCTTTCACATCACATGTGTCATAATATAGACTAGATCCAGACCAATCCGCAGGGAAGCAGCTCACGCGCTGGATATCTACGTGCGTCCTGTGTCGGGTTCATCCTTCGACCCCCCGTTTTCAACACCGGGGAGCAATCAGATGAGAGTCCTTGAACTTGGGTCGGGATTAGGAATGACGAGCTCGAATATAATCACGATGCTGACACCTCAAGATATATACATCGCGACAGATCTTCCCGAGGTGAGGCTGATGAGTTGGTGGTTTGGGGCAATTCCAGAATGATGGATATCAGGGAACAGGTTTGTCCATTGTTGAGAGAAAATCTTGAACAATCCTCCGGGGCGGCGTATCATGTCAGACCACTCGCTTGGGGAAACAAAGCGCACGGATGGGACATTGCATCCGACTTCTTCACTCCTCCCAAGCATCCACTCACGCACATAATATGCAGCGACCTCGTAAGTCAACCGCCGCCTCGCATACCCACTTCAAATATTCGACGTGCTCCAGGTGTATTTTCCAGAGCTGCTTGCACCACTGTTAAGATCACTCCTCCAACTGACATCCCCCCCATTTACACGTGGCGGGGGGGAGGATGTTGCTGTCATCATCTCGTACAAAATTCGTAGCCTCGCCAAGGAGACACCGTTTTGGACCGCCTTTGGTCTGTGGTTCAACTTCAAGCCTGTACTATACAAGGCCTCTGAGGCAGGCTCTTGGGGGCGCTTTGGCGCATCCCATGATGATACTACGTTTATATTTACTGCTACCCGTCGCCCTGAATCTTTTCAGTGGAATATTCCGCCAAACGACCAAGATCTACTCAATGGTGTAGGTGGATGGGGCACTAATAAGAAAAAAGGTGACGAGACTTTCGAGACCCTGCTGCTATTAGAGATGGCTGGAATTGTCGGGGATTGATTGTATGTCATTTTACATTATCATCTCAACTTGTATTACATGCAATGAGTCAGTGGCCATGGTGATAAAACCGTTGGTTGCCATTTTCTAATAATCCCATAGATTTATTGTAATCGCCGAGTTGCGGTTTTTCGTAGCCTGGCGGGGCATGGGATATAGGAATAATCCCTGGGGTCTGTCGAGAAGCGATTTTAACTTCTTCTGATAGGAATGCATCTCCCTGGTCAGGCCGCGACGCCAACACCAGCCCCGGAACTTCAACATCAAGGACCTTGAGAACATACTGAACAGCATCCGTCAGACTTGTTTACCTGCCAAATCAACGGGGCTTTACCAACCTTGATCGCGAATCGCGGGAATTGGCAACTCGGCTTGAGCTTTCTCCCGACCTCCAATTCGCCGTGCAAAACCCGCCGTCCTGCGCTTTCATCTGAACTCCAAAAGTACGCCTGGGCCATGATTTCATCGAAACGACGATCGCTTCGGGTTTGCGTTTCCGCACTCTCAGTGGCTTCGGGGCCAGTGATGATCGACCGAACCAAATGAATTTTCAGGGCAGTGGGTTGGGATACAAGGTCCAGCGCCTGCGAATCTTCCCCAGTCCATGTGGCGATCAAGGGTATTGGCGATCCAACAGCAAAACACAACTAAGCATTGAGTTTCATGCCGTTCCCTTTGAGTGCAATTGCTTAATTGTGAACTTACTGGCTTCGCGATTGCAAGCTACCAACAAAAAGACATGACCACCAATCTCAACTCGATCGGAATAGGACCCACCTCGCACTTCATCGTAACCTCCCGGGCACCAAACAGTGTCCCAGCAAAGCTTATAGCTGGGTATACTTTCCAGCCTTCCTGATCCTCGCCGGGGCCTGCCAATGGGCTCCCAGAACGGTAAGCAGCCTGTCGGAGCGGGGATGGGGGGTCGGGTATTGACAAGGGAATATACCCAATACCCGTCGACAGGCTGGGCGGAGATCAATCGGAATTTGGCTGTCGCATCATCACAACTCACGTCTGGTCGACGCGCAGAAATCCGCGTTTGACCGCCACAATAAGCCGATAATCAACATACGCGGGGCTTGCTCTTTCCGAAAAGCTGGGTGGGAGCTGATACAATCTCTTCTCTTTCACGTCTGGTGCAAATACCTCTGTGGGCAGGGTAAAACTGAAGGGCCATACGTGCTTGCCGGTCAGTGTTGAGGATAGCTTGCCGTTTTCCAGTTGAGGAGTCCAGAGAGTTTCCCGAAG
>QGOG01003527.1:0-36972 GCA_003313185.1 Collybia sp. MG36 | reverse complement strand
CCCAGATCAGCACGGAAAATGGAACTTTCTGCAGAAATCCGCAGAAACGATTTTCACTGGGCCTGAGGCCTGAGGCACGGCCCCTGGAATCTTCTACTAGCTACATGGTCGAGTCTTGTGTGACATCATGCATCGTGGCTTTCATCACCGGGCATTCAACCTGCCCGCCCCAAAGGCATTATTTTAGCCACTGGAACGCACTGGTTAGGATCGGAGTGCAAGTGATCGTACCACAACGGTGCCAGATGGTCGCCTGCCCACAGATTTGTATCACTACGACCCCATGCGTGTGCAAATGATGCGTATCGATAACGGCGCATCAGACTCGGAGGTCTGGTATCTTTTGAATGCTGTAATCGTCTGATCCTTGCCTGGAGTTGATGATATCAGATTTGCACGTAGACTACTACATGAGACCGCAACATGACTCATGATTTGTGGCTGGCGACACACTAAAGTCACCTTACATCAATAGGTTGTAAAATCAAACTGCATCAATGCCATTCTCGAGTGGTTATTCCCCATAAAGTATGAGACGTGATGTAAGGTAGACTGATGAATGACAGGGTGGATGTATCGGCTACATAGAAACGGTTGACGCCAGGTGAGAGTAAGTATCATGGAAACAAAAGATATGTTTATACAAGTCCCATCATTGCAAAGGAACGAAACCTGGGAGCAGGAACAATCTTACAGGGAAGGATGGTAAGCTTCCGAAAATAAGTTAGAAGTCGTGAGTAGGGTCGTTAGCAGCGCCCGTAGCAATTGTTGCGAGGCCCTATTTGCTAGCCAATCTTAGGCCTTGCAGTCAAGCATTTCCCAGTCATCGCCGGGTATTGTCACCCAAGGATTATTCGAAACAGGGGTGGAGGGGGTTGAATCGATCTGTGTGTCTGCGCATTCCCCACTCTCACGGTCTGACTGCGCGGCTACAATGCGTTCAAGCTCCAGTGTAGCTGTCATGATGGAAACAGCGAGGCGAGGGCCCATGCGGAGGATGTTCTGTCCCTCTGGAGTAGATTGCATTCGTGTGGTGATTGCTTTGCGGTAGAGATCTGGCTCAGGTTTGGAGCGGGGGAAGACAGGCCGGCCAGGAAGGACTTGGCGGCTGGGAGCGAGGGGTGATGACGTACGGCGGGTTGAGGCAGGTTTGGGGAGGGGATGTGTGGATGATGATGAAGGCTTTGCTTTACTTTGCCCATGGTGGACGCGGATGGGGGATAATTTAGCAGATGATGTGGTGCGAATGGTGATGGGTTCTACTGTCCTGTTGAGGAGTGCTTTGCGACGCTCGCGCTGTTCCTTGTAGAACCTGAGGGTGCGGTGATAGGGGATCGAAGGGGAGGAGTCTTGTGACTGTAGTGAAGGCAGCTGTACAGAGCCGGAGGAGGGAGTGGTTTGAGTGAGAGGTAGGGATATGTAAGATTCCGTTCGACGAAGAGCACTCATTCCAGATGTCCTGGCTGCTTTGGCTGGTCGGGGGTGTGGGGTGGTGGCTGTGGCGGGGAAGGAAAAGGAGGAGGTGCGCTTACGGGGCTGGGCTGGCTGGAACTGTGTAGCGGCCAAGGAGAGGGACATAAGTAGAAGCTGGGGGTCGGAGTCAGAGTTGAAGCTGTTCATATAATGAAGCGCCAGGACAAAAGGCTGGCCCGGCTGGGAACAAGCATGCCCAAGCGTGACCATTCTTGTGACAATGAGTCACAATCAAAATGACTAATCCCATTTTGGCGTCGGATCAGGTGTGGCGATGCAACGGAATGCTCGATCAGCACCCATCCGTTGTGCAGGTGTTGTGGCCGGCTGTGGCCATGCGAAAATGACATCGTGATTTGAAGTTATGTCAGGGCGTAGCATGCAGCGCTGATAGAGTATCAAGACCATCACGGTTTCGCGATGGCAGATAGATGGGAGTGAACACAAAAGATTGCAGCAGGATGATGGTTTCTTATCGTGGGCTCACCAAGAGTCATGAACCTCGTGGTCGTGGTCATGAGGTGTATGGGGTATCAACGAGGCAATCGGAGCAGTCGCTCGGCCCAAAGCACCGGTTGGGGCATGGCGGGAATCGGGAGGCGCATCACACCGGGTAGCGTGAGTGTGGCATATGAAATATGTCATATGCTCTGCCACAAGCCAATCGTCAACACAATGATCTTGACTCCGACTATGTTGGGCGATCAGTTTGTCCCCCGGATCGCATGATCTTCCGGGTTGGGTTCGTGGAGGGATTTACTGCGCATCGTGTCATCAGTTTGAATTATAGTGGCCCCCGTCGCCCGAGTCGTCCCCCCGGCCACAAACGTAACTGGCCCTGCTGAAAAGGATTCGCGCTACGAATAAGTATTGGGAGAAACTGCATGCATGCAGAGGGCTGGAATTCGAACGGTGAAAAAAGAAATATACACGTGTCCACAAACGTAAATCTGTATCATTGCGCCAGTGCCACAATTCCTCGTTCGACATCTCCCCATTCTCACATATATCTCACCCACATGACGCAGGGCTACATTTCTCGAGACTTGCATGGGGTGGCCCTCAGGACGGTGAGAGAAGCCCATATGATATTCCAGCGCAGTCATGAAACTGAAACAATGTGCCCTAATCCGAACTCATCATGGATTAGTTGTTTTAGAGTAGTGTGTATCCTGTCCCTCCCTTGTTACAGGTTTTAGAATTTTCTAAAACGCTGATCTGATATATTCCGCTCTGTCAGTTAGATCTGGTTAGCCAGTGGCAGGATTCCAAAACCATCCGACACTGACTTGATAAGTGCGGGCATTCAAAAGCCCAGCTGTGTTTCGTACCCGAGATTCGAGAAATACCCTTTATTCAAGTCTCAAGCGAATGACTAAATACGGCTGGTCCAAACTCAAGGTTGAATGTTCGTTCTTTCCAATTGATCAATCTGAGGTGGTACTAAGCCTTTATTGCAGTGTGGGTCCTATTTCAACTACATTACTCTTTACGACCAGCACAAGGCAAAAAGCTCAGATCAGACCGTGGCTCTTCTCTCGGTGAGATTGTTCCCCACCTTGTGTGGTCAAATTTGACGAACTCTCGGATGGTTGGCTGTAGATCATCGTAGAATTCTGCGTACAAGACAGCAATTCCGCCCATCGGTTATTGCTTCAAGTGGGATCTTCCGCGTCGTACAATTGACTACACACTACTGGCGAGGGCACCTCACCGAGGCCCCCTTTGCATACCCTTGGCGCCGAACATCCTGATGCAACTTCATTCACTGCAAGTTCACATCCAACAGTCTACAACGTACATCAACAAGGCGGGTGTCATTGGTTTATTTTGTGTGAGTCATCGATGGCTGCTGTGCTGGCACCTTACCACCTAGGAGGAGTGATATATTCCTATCTAATCCATTCACGAGCTAGTCCGGCAGCTTTCCGCAACGCGGTAGTGCAATTCACTTTGGGGTCATGGTGGGTTTGGCACTGGAAACCGTGACATGAACTGTATCGAAGTGATGCGCAGACCCAAAATGGCATGGATCACGACCGAAAATGGGCACCCACCCAGTGACCATCAGTCGCGGGGGTGGTGTTCATCCAAGCGGTTTCACAAGTTTCACTGCTTCTCATCGTGACTAACCCCCTCCCCTCCGAATGCCCTTACCGTTTCTCGTGCGGTCATTCAATGATCGTTTACCTGACAGGCACGTTAGCAATCGCGCCGCCGCGTGTCTCAAGCTAAATTGCATGGTGATTCCAAAGTTACTCACTTCACTCCCTAAATATTATCCGGTCGTCCTGACCCATTCCGCTGGTTGGCTGGGAATAAAATTGGAGATGTGAGGTGCCGAAATCAAGCTGCCAGCTTTGATTGTGGCCCACTATTCGCGCGGTACACAGTCTATGTACAGTCGGCGGAATGATAATGTCGTGAGTGAGTTTGAATGGGCTGAGGCCAACGCTCGGGCTTTTCAGGGCTGGGTGTGAATATGTTGAAGATGAATTTGATCTCAATTTCACTCAAATGACGCAGCACCCATAGCCAGGATGACATCAATGATTCAGCGGGGGATAGGCGCTGATGCCGGGCCAAAAATTCTCAGAGTTCCACCACTGTGGCACTACGATGGACGCTACACGTTGTGAAAATGCCCGATTGAGGCAACGTCACGCGACCCACACGTGGGCTCGGTATGTGTTCGGGGACAGCCGACTTGGGTGGGTGGATCGGTGGGAGGGGATTTTGGAGATGACAATGGATTCAGAGCAAGAACAAGACCAAGAACAGACGAGCACAGATCTCCCAATGCCATCCCTCTCCCAAATATCTCTCCATTCTCCGTCCCAGATCGTCGGCACTCCCTTTACCATCGACGCTCCTCCGTTCGAGTACCCGTTTCCCGATACATCCGATCCCATCCTTCCGTCTACCTCCCCATCCCAGCATTTTCTGTCCACAACTCCCCCAATCACATCGTTTTATACGACATTCTCTCCCACGCAGCCAGACATCCCCACGTACTCCCCTACACATCCAAAGATGCGTGCAGCTAGCCCCCCCGTACCTCCGGGTCTCGTCAAAAAACGTCAGCGATGGAGTCTCGGGATTCTTGGTAGACGTCGCAGTAGCTCATACGGCAGCGATAAGAGCAGCGGCAGTAACGCTAGCTCCGCATCTCGCACAGCCGCACCCCCCCTCCTCTCGCTCCGCGACCTCCCCGCCCCACCCCCGAAACACACACCACCTCTCAGTGAGGAAGCCCCCGTGCAACCAGAGAGCTGATCTGCACCACCACCTATCAAGTCTTGCGACCACCGAAGTTTCCATCTTGCTTCCTCTGCTGCATCAATTTTCTTTTGGGTCCCATCTCGTTTCGCTTCTGTGTCCTGCTATCCCACACGCATTGAATTTCTAACACTGTATGTAAGTATGTAAGTATCCAGTACATCGATCGCACATCCACATCCCTTTCCACTCGTCTCTCCCGTTCTTGTTCATCCCAATCCCCCTTTCTCTTCTGGGCATCGTACACGTCCATGCCGCTTCCCATTTAACTTACATTTACCGACACCCTTTATACTGTCATCACCATTTCGATGTGCCATCACCAAGTTGTAGCCCGTACACTGACACGATTGCACCCGGGGATCCAAGCTCAATCTACTTGCCAACCTGAACATATATTGCTACTCACTGCGAAGGCATGTCATCGCGCCTAATCGCAACCATAAGTTGGCGTATGATATCATCCTCATCATCGCACTGATCGTGAAGCACCCTATAAGTAAATAAGAACCCAGGACCTTCTGGTGATCGATCTTGTTTCGGGTGTAGCTTCATCTCGACCGCCTAGTATGCGACGGAATGGTAAGGGCGCATTTCTAGGCGTCGTGTCCACTGGCTCTGAGAGACCCGGACCATTGGTCTAGGATGTTGTTCGGGCCGCCGGCTCAATATCGACTCACGTGAGCGCGTTGCCCCTGATTGCATCATATCAATAATCCTTGGGAGTCTCTCGGGGATGCCGGTGGTGATATTCTCAAGCTTTGGACGTGCACAATTGAGACACCCAATCTAATGCAACAATCTTACCTGGCGTGCCTGATGATCTGCCGTATTAATGTTGTGGCGGAATACGAAGCTCATGGTATTCAAAGACGGGTGGGAATGTGTGTGCGGATCGCAATGCGTGGGTATTGCGTATCCAATAAGAACTGTGGATAGGAAGCGGATGCGGGCGGCCGTGACAAGGGCAAGGGAAATATCGGATTGCTAACAGCCCCACGAGAATGGAGGCGAACGGTGAAATCCGCCAGACTACACGGGACTGGAGAAACCGAGACAGATCGATGGAGATTGAAACCTACGAGGTGTTGAAAGATTTGACGGGGTGTCATCCCTTGGAAAGCGGCCAGTGCCAACGGACTGCTGCAAAAAATTGGCTAGCCGATCCCGGGGCTCTGAAGAAAAAAAAATTGACTGAGGCACAACGGTATACCGAAACCGCTAAATCTAGAATGGAGTGATGTATAAGTATTGGGGCTTCAGGAAGAATTGAATATTCGAAGCGGGACACCGAACCAATTGTCCAGACGTGGAAGTGACGTACAAAAGCCCATTCAGCGACACAACATGGATCCACGTGTGCTTGAGGACAGCTCGGCGGCTGTTGGTGAAATTTGAAGATCGACCCAGGGTGGCGCCCGAAAAAGCCTTACTCAGTAGCGTCGATGTATGGATTTATGAATTAAGGAGGGTTGGTTTGAGGCGGAGATCATGCAGTCTCAATAGGGGTATTCAGATAGAGCCACTGGAATTGCAATAAAAAAAGTGCTGCGGGTGGGCTGCAACGAACAGTGTCAATTGGGGGCTTGCAATGTTGCTCAACGACTCAGGAGCTCCGTTGGTGTTGGATACAAGCGTGATCCTAAAACAAGCCGCATCGGACTTGACTGGCCGCAGACAGTGCAGGAAGTCATCGCGGAACAGTCCAGGTTGGCTTCCGAAATTGACGTAGATCTGAGGTGTCCGAAGTTGGAACGCAGGAGAGCCATGTGTACTTGGTGGTGTTCTCCGTTCGATATGGAAAGGTTCGGTAGGTGAGGTGCTGGGATTTCGAAGCTGTCTCATCAATTATACCATTCGGCATTCGGCATCGAATTTGAGTATTATCTAGGACCTGCGGACTCAAACGACCGAGCTCCTTTGAGCCCTGCTTTTGCCAGAGTATACCCCAATAATCGACTCTGGGATCCTGAGTCGGCAGCGTGGGCACCACTTTGAGGCTGGCCTACATTTGGATATTTCGTGCACAGAAATAGGGATGCAAAGCTCACGAAGTTTGGTTCGTGGTGGAACAAAAGCAGCGAAATACGGCTGATGATAGTCCTTTTCGAGTTGAAATGTACGGTGGCCGTCGTGTCCGATATGATAGATCGCGCTGCAGAGTTCCGTGATGATAGACACGCCCGGATTATCCCTCTCCGAGACATCAGTTGAGATGCTGCGCTGGGCAGATAGGAGGCAAGAAGGTAAAGGGAGCACACGGCCGCCTCCTGGCGACGGCCTCCAATGTGTATGGTGTGAAGTTGATCACCTTGTATTTTGTAATGCTGACATACAATGCCAAGCTTGGAACTGTTGCAACCCAAGAATCCGTAATTCTCATCCCCGAGTCCAGCTTCACATCCCAAACAGGATCGCACAAACTGTTCTGGAATGGGGGTCACAAAGTACCCTGGTGCGCCACCGGATGCACAGAGCGATAACTCAGCTGCAGTAACCCTCCGGGCCAAACGAGTCGTTGTACGTTGCGGCGGCATGTTATCCAACTGGTCAGTATTTGTGTCTAAGATGCTAATTGGTGCAATTCAAAGTTCGGTCTTTTCGGTGAAAGGTTTTATTAATACCAAGAGAAGGAATGGTACCAGTAGGGTGTGGTTGGCCTCGATAACATGACCCATCGAAGGTGTAGGCCCATCGAAGATGGCTATCATGCCAACGGCAGTATCGTCAGCTCAGGCCGTTTGGAGTGGCAAAGGGATTTGTTGCTGCCCAGAAGGTGGGAAGCGAAGAGGCGAGGACATTCGATGACGATGATGTCTGCGATTGACCTTAGCCCCAAAAGGCCGGGGGAGGCCCTGAGGCCTGGGGTCAAAAGTCAAATTCCCACAGCCATCGTTCTTTTGGAATCTGCTGTCACGCGCATAACCCACCTTCGATTTTAAAAAGTGTAAATCTACTAAAGGCCCATCCGACTCCGTCCACTGGATACCACCTTCCCTCCTCCCAAATTTTCGCTTCTGGGCACCCACCCGTCCGGACAATGGCCCCAAAGACTTATGTCTGGATTTCTCTTTGGTTTGCGCTCACCGCTCCCCTCATGTATTGGGACGCAGGATATTGCCTCATGCGGTAGGCTTCTTTCACTCACTGGCGCTCTTCTCTACCAGAGTCCTTACATGATTCGCGTCCTAGCCCACGTTCCATGCGCGATGGCGACCTCCGCTGGTTTTGGAAGCTTTACGAAATGTACGAGCAGGTGGACTATGTGAGTCAAATTTTTGTATGCTATGCAGCGACGCGTATTCACAGAACGAGCGCATTCCAGGTGTATGGTGTCAAAGCATTTGAAGATGGGGAAGGTTTCTCAAACGCGGCAGGTTCGCGCCCCTTGGCATTCCTACACCCTGATCTCATCACCTCATATCCCAGCCATTCTCAACATCGTTGAGACCACTTTTAATGTAACCAATAACAATAAGTCGTCTTCTGGTGTCTTGACTCATTGAATTCCCCAGGTTGCATATCTGTACCTTGTCCACGTCGCTCCTTCTGACCTTGCTCCATTGGCGGGTTACACTGGCGCCGCTTTGACCTTCTCCAAAACATTACTCTACGTTTCTCAAGAGTACTTCTGCGGCTGGTGCTCAATAGGACACAACGAGCCTCACGTTGCTCTTTTCTATTGGATTATACCAAACATGTGCGTTATCATCTCGCAGAAATTGAATCTTTTCTCATGGTACCCGCAGTGTTTGGCTTACCGCTTGTGCATTAATTATGCGGAGATTAGGGAATGATATCGCTTCATCATTGCGGAGGGAGAAAACTATCAAGTGTCAATGAATGAATTAGTGTGTGGGGAGGGGGGAGGGAGAGTTCCGCCGTGTTGGCGCACGAGCTGTTCAAAAACAGATGGCTCCTTAGCCTTTGGTACACCACGTCCTTCTCTCCTCTCATGAATAGAAGGCTCGAGCTCAGCGCCTTGGGTTTCACGCATCGATCCGAAATGTGTAATGAAGCAGGTACCATGTATAGTTTTCGTTCTCCGTTCAGAAAGCACAGTCCTCCGTCCCAGCTGACCATTCATTATGAAGTGAAAGAAGATGGAGATACCGTTGTTCGCTGCCCTGCAACCGCGGGGAGGCGGATATTATTTCATTCCTGATGCCACTTCATTTATTTGCGCCCAATCACACACGCGTGCGTCGGACGCTAAGAGCAAGAAATACAATGGATACTTCCGCTACTTGTTCGGTCGCTTGATAGATGCATTTTATTATCATCAGGCAGGTTCCCCCGTGTTTTTCATGAGTTACGGCAACATACAACACCTATTACCGCACAACAAATCCCCGCATGAGAGCTAGGCCAGCCTGCGGCACCAAAAGATCGTTCCAGCGGTACGTCGTACAAGAATTAGAAAAGTATCCATGCAATTAAAAATTAAAATAATGATAGGAAGGAGATATTTGAATTCACGCGGTGTTGTGTACCATCCAGATGTTTCGCCCATCCGTGTTTCCAGAGATATGGTACAGAAACACCATCGCTGAATTCGAGTGACAGGTCAGCTTGGCACCGGAATCAATCAATGGACGACCAGAAGGGCCCACAATGGTTACTTCCCGTGACTATCTACCATCAAGCCCACTATATACGGTAGAGGCCGCTGCTGACTTGGTGGCTTTCTCCAGTTGCGTGTGTGCATCTGACCCCGCCTAAACTCGCGCGGTGTCCAGCCAACGAAAATCGTCGCAATAGATCAACTGTCTGAAGTCGACCGGTTAGGCTTCTTGCTCTTGGCTTCTACCGAATATGTTGCGAGTAAATCTATCCCAGGTATAGAGTCTATTGCTATTGTGCCTAGAATCGAAGTGCACATCAGTAGTACACAAAATGACCAATCTCCAAGACTTCTGATTCTTCAACCTTTCAAAATTGTGCGTGTATTCAATCCACATGCAACCGTGAAAACCGCCACAAGTCTTCTTCATCCCCACTGGCAGGACCGAACCTAGTTATTGGTTTTAGTGATAATATATGTCCAAGGCACACATGTCAGGGACTCGTGGTCAACAATAAGAGAAGTCGTGAATTTGAGGCTCGACCATTGAAATTTGGAGACCAAGCATAAATCGTCGGGATCCCGTTTGCCTATCGGTTGTCGGTGCGTTCACGGTTCGTTGCGCGTTAATACTCATTGGTCCATCATTACTCAAACGGAGCTGGTGAACTCCGAGGGAAACAGCGATACTTGATGAATCGATGACGCTCGGACTTTCGGATTGTATTTCAGACGGGTGTGTGAAATTACAGTGGTAAGAGAGATTGAAAAGAACAGAAACCATGTGAACGATATTACTGACCAGTAACTGCAGCCACACTCTCCCAGAAGCTGGTCAAGAGAAGTCACGTTAGGTTCCTGAGTTGACCAAGAAGGTTGGAGGAGTACCTGCAACGTTCGAGCAACGCGCTCGACGTTCTGATCGGACGAATGTCTGGAGCACCTGCTTCAGTTTTATTGAAGAGCATCTCCGTGGATCCCTCCCACGCATTCCACTTCGGAGTGATGGTCGTAGGATCAGATTTGATGCCGGGATTCAGGGACAATGCAAAGTTCAAAAAGGACTCAGAGAATGCTTTATCGAATTCGGGGTTGGCGAATGGTGGAGAACCTCCGCTGGATAACAGGATGAGTAACAGATCATTCCAGAAACCATGTCTCACTTTGGGAAGTAATAGACGACATCATTCCCGTGTCCTCCAGGGGGGATGGCGAATTCACCCTGTGACAATATCTATTTGGCAATCAGGGCCAAGAATGAAAAATATCGAGGCACCTTGAAGGCTTTCGCGCCAAATGCTCGAAGGAGGAAATATGTAGGGCAAATGAAGATAGCTGGGATGCCCATGATTAACTCGGGAATGAACTGATTGGGCACAGTTGCATACACTCTCCCATTATGGCAACGGCTTGATCAATGGGTGCCCCAATGTCTCTATATTGAACAGTTGCGGCAGCTATCTGGTGACTTTCCAGTAATGGGAATAGCTGTGCCACATAATTCGTTGTTTGGACGGTTGCAATGGTAGAAAAGTTGACAAAAAGTGCACCCTCGAAGGTATTGGTAACAGCCATGATAACTTCCTGTCATCGACATGAAATCAGGGTGATGATGAGGGGGGGATACCTCTTACCCCATTGACTTTACGCTGCTTGAAAGCCTCAGTCGCTCGTTGCCTAATGAATGTATCATCTACGACAGGTACAAAGACAAAAGTGCCAAAGAAGACACTGATCCCAATATTGGCGTTTGCTCCTTCCAGGGTTCCGGCATCAACGGAACGCAAGCACGATAGCGAATCAGTGGCCGAAGCACAACTAGTATCAGTGGATTAATGATGCACGTGAAGGTCCAGGAAGCCCCGTACTTGGTTTGAAGCACAACTTCAGAGTACAGTTTCTGGAACGCAATTTGTAAGTGAGGAACTCGAGGAGTTAACTAAACGTGGCGTACCTCTGGAATCACATCGTTATAGCGGTATTGTGAGGGTAAGAAGCTGGAGCTTGAAATAGCTGCGCGGAACAATGGGGGCTGTGTATTACCATCGTTGGCAATAACCTGCTGAAGCACTGAGCCAGCACCTTGATAACAGGGTCAGTTCCGCCCATATTCATTCAAGCCTATCAAGCACATACCGGCCGACTCTCCCCAAATGGTGACTCGACGGGGATCCCCGTTGAATTTGTGAATCTATGTTAGAGTTGAATGGATATGCTGACACTGAAAACTAGTATTCTCACATGCTTTTGTACCCAACGCAACGCAAAGTCCTGGTCCACTACAAGATGCCATGAGCAAGTGATTTAATGTGCCGGAAGTTCAACGTACACAATCCTGCGTTGAGATCACCGCCTTGCTTGACTTTTGTCCCAGGCAAGAATCCAAAGACACCCAGTCGGTATTGTATTATGACGGCAACAACACCACCACTCGCTTCGCGAATGAGATCATCCCCATTGAATATATCTGTGCCCGAAAATCCTGATGCGCTCCCAGCCATATAGCCCCCCCTGGGGAAAACATGTCGGGTTATTGTGTAAGGTCGCGTACAACCATTGCACGAACCCATGAATCCAAACCACAACTGGTAGATTTCTGGTTTCTGAGAGATTCCCTGGTGTGTAAACGCTGAGACAGTCAGTAATTACTCTTGGTGAGAATAACCATCAATACTTGAGGAAAAGGCAGTCTTCCGATGGCGACACCACGGCCCGAGGGCTGACGCGGAACGGGCTTTCCCCTGCATTTCCCTGGCCAGCTTGGAAGCACATGGCTGGTTGGGTGTTTGCTTGCTGGATGCCTCTTTCCAGCTGTGGGGTCCGTGGAGCCCTCCAGCGGAGGGGACCTGGACAGGGCAAAGTGTTTGAAGATGATTCAAGTGGGTTTTGAACCACACGTACCGGTCGGCGCAGCGGCGTAGCGTATTCCAAGGAAATGGGTATTGTGTGTAGTTGGGTCAACAAAGCCTTGGTATTTAGCGTAGCCCAGGTCAACGATCTGAGCGGCGGCATAATCCGCTAACATTGCAATGGCAGTAACGACGGCCAAAGCCATCGGTTTCACAAATTTCGTCATGTTATGAGTATGAGAAGAGAAGGGATTCGCACTGAAAAATATGGCGATAAAAGATGGGGATAAGATTCTTGTCAGTCGGGGTTGTTTTTATGGTACCACGACGGGCCTGATTTTTGAGCATAAAGATAGCCTACCACCCTCGAGACTCGAGCATCACGAAATCCAATGGAGTCCCATGACAGAAGTGGGCGTAGAGTGGGGACAATCCTGCACAAAAATTGCTATGATTGTCGCGCTCGAGCTTCTCAGGTACTGGCGATTCCCACCAATGCGTGCAACCACGGCAAGCCCGCTCTCCCGCTCGTCAATATAGCACTGGAAAGTACGGGTGGGTGGGGTATAAGCTGAACATTGTTTCAACCAGCAGTGCCCTCTCAGACGCGGCAATGCAGTCGCCCATGAATCAAAATCTGCGCCGAATACCATCAGCTGGAGAATCCCACTGGCGGAAAAAGATACCGACACCATCAAGAAGGCTTACAAACTTGAAGGTCATAACTTCTCATAGCACCATTTTCAAAGCCAACAATAGTTCAACGCTCAGTCCTTGATTAAATTCACTTTGGTAGACCGAAAGTATCCTCGATGTTACAAGTTGGAATTTGATAGGTTGCGGTTGGAGGCACCAATGTCGAAGTGAACATCCGCGAGCCCCTAGGGCTATCACAATGTACGTTATAGTGTGAGTCATAGAAAGAAGGCCTATTGAGGCCGAGTCGTGACCTCCCTCGCCTCTGCATGGTTTGAGATCAGTCCTAAATTTATGCTACCCGTGGTGCAACATCGGAACCTGATAGTTTATGGACGATCCTACGAAACTGACGAAGGTTGAGCTGCTTACACCCAAGGAGTCACCCAAAAACAACAGCACAGTTCATATTTTCTTCTTCGCTACTCTGCTTTTTGCCTCCTGGTGAAGGGCCGCTATGATATCCTTACCCAAAGTCCACATAATCAATAAACACATGGTGGGCCAAAGCCTGTGAACAGTTTATTTTCAGTGGCACATTGATTTGGGTATAGAAGAGCATACAAGTTTGGGATGATCCAATATACGAACGTGTCTCGAAATTCGTTGTGGTGCGTGGTACACCATCCACAGAAATGCTCCTTCAAGACATATATCACCGATTGCCCGACGACCATGGCAGCACTTGTGTAGCCCACAAAAGGCGCAACAAAAGAGCGCCGGTGGGATATATGTGTGAGGTAAAGATAGACGACCTGCAAACGTTATTCTCCTTCCTCAAGGCAAGTGCTCCGAGTAAAACTGACATTGAGTGCGGTCTCCACGGTGTTCATCACAGCTAGCGCGAGGGTCAATGTGTAATTTCGAGGGTTCCACGACGGAGGTTCTCACCGAAAGCATGCAGAAAGCCTGGATCTTTCTGAAACGCTTCCAACCCAAATGCCTTGAAAATCATGTTAATATCAATATCATTCAACTCAGACAAGGGAGCGAGGTATACCTTGTCTACCCTTTCTTGAATTTCATAGAGTTGCCATATCCACCGAAGGTCGCCTCCTTCCAATGAACGCGGTCTATACGACACAATAGAAATTCGACATTTGGTTCGGTTCTGGGGCAAACTGCATATCGACAAACCTCATAAGGGCATAGCCAGCATCCCACAAAATAACGGGGGTGGTCAGCGCAAACCAGAGTGAGATCCAGAGACGACTCTTCAGCATTATTTGGGCGTGCTAGGATGCTGGAGTCGCTGTGCGGGAGGGCTTTGGATGGGATTGGAGCTGGTGAATGGAGACGTGGGACGAAGCGATAACAGCGGAGCACTGGCAGGGCGCCGGCTGTATTTATGTCTAAAATGAGCGCGCATGTCAAGTGAGGCGTATGCCTTCCCTGCAGGACCTGCAGGTATGATGCACAGTGAACACCGTAGTCGTACATAACATACTGCTTTATTACTCACAACTGTTCTGAGAAATGAACATACGAACTCATCAGCACCGCGGCAGTGTTTTTTGATCGGTTTTCGCTTTGTTGGGGACATAATGGAGATTGTACAAGCCCTTTACATAATTATTATGAGTGCCAGTGGGTTCATTGACAAGATAAAAGCACATCACATTCGAGCCTACAGAGTACGTGACAATCAGTTTTGGTCAATACCACCAAGATCTACAACTGTTCTACAGTAAACGTTTACAAAAGAGGAGATACAAAATTGTCTAGGCCAATTAGGGTGCTAGGTGGTTACAGCTGGAGCGGAAGCCTGATAGGACTTCGCCCAAGGCTCCACTTCTTGTTCTGCAGCCTCGACCGTAACTCCGCAGTCCGCAAAGTGGCGCACCAGCTCCCTAACCGTGATCTCTGGCGAACCCTTGTACGGCTTGAATGCTATCGTTGGGGCAATAGGGATACCTTCTTTCTCCACGAGAAATTTATACATTCCTGGGGCCGAGAAGACCTGGACAACACGAGCCATGAATTCCACTCGCGAAATCCCCATGACTGGGTTTGTGTTTCCTGGTCCACCAGTCTCCACCTCCGGCCTGAGCCTTGCAACCGTCCGGCTTGCTCTCAAATCTGACATTACTGGGCGCGAGTGGGCATCGCGGCGCACACCGCGAGGCCACGAGCCCTGGTGCACGCTCAGGTATTCATACCAGACCTCTGGCGGGTCTTCCACGCGGGGATTTGTCCGCATGACTACGGAAAGCTGGGGAGCGTGCGCATCCGCCGTTCCTAGGCCAGGGGGATTCCTCCAATTCGACAATAGGAATCGCTGCAGGTCGGTCTTCTGCTCCCGCGGTGTTAGGTGGGCATCTGCGCATAATGCCTTCACCTTGGCGAGCGCGCCATCGTTACCTGGTTTATGGGCAGCGGTCATGAGTGCCTGCATTTGTCGAATATTTTTGGGGTTGCGGCCATAATAAGGGTTCGCTATATGGGTGGATGTGGATGGGGTGCTATGGGTTGGGGCTACCGATGGTACGGCCATTGGTGCTGGGGAAACCTTCCAGGAAGAGGCCACCGCGGCATAACTCGAGCTACCCTGAAGCGGAGAGGACGAGTCTGGTGTCTGTATGGGGAATGGAGCCACAGGTGCTGCCATGTGGTCTGCCTCAGTACGGCGAGACTCATGTTGGGCGGGCTGTGGGAGCTTTTCAGGGATGGTTGGGAGATTGGCCGACTCGGGTGGGATCTGTGAAGATGATTGATATTTATCCTCAGCCAGTAGTGTGGCTTCGAGGTAAGCTGCGATGTTATATGGGTAGGATGATTGTTTGAAGTATGCCGCTGGAGGGGATGGCGACCTCATTGGTTGGTCCTGGTCGCGTTGTCCTTTAGAGCCGTTAGCTGCATCCCAATCGCCGCTGGCTCCCCCAGTTCTCTCTCGCAATCTTTCACATTCTGCTCGAGATATCTTCAATTGCTCCTGCATGACCCTGAGCTCCTTCATTGCTTCGTATTGCTCAATGCGGCATTTCTCCTCTGCTTCCTTGGCGCATTTCCGTTCGTACCGCAATTGGTCCAGCTGCTGGAAGATGACTTCATCGTCTCCTCGCTGGCGTCGTCTACCCTCCCCAATACCATCGAAAAAGTACTCGTCCCGTTCGCGATCACGCTTCTTGAGCGCGTTCTGAAAAGAGGGCTCACGCTCGGCTTCAGCCATGTGGGCCATGTACACGTCGCACACGACGCAATCCTTGGAGTGGATAAGCCCATATACCGGGCTTGAATCCCAACACGTCTCTCTCTTTTCCGTTTGAGCGTGGTTTTGCGCCACATTACCAGCGCTAGTGGCAGCCGGCGCGAGCGCCCAATGCCAACTGGGAACCGGACGCCCTTCACCTATGGGTCCCGGATCGCGGGACATATATCAAGATGTGAACCGAAAAAATCAGGACCAGATACTTTTCGCGAGTCGGCGGTGGTGGGGTTCGATTAGAGAAGGGAAAGAAGGTGCATTATGCGGCATGGCAGGCCTGGTACAGGCCTAATTGGCCGATAATTAAGGGCATTAGGCGCTGTTTGTTTGTTACCGGGGCCGTCACGGTCTTCAAGCGAGCTCAACCTGAGTGAAAGACAATTATGAGTAGAGACACTGGAGGTGATATGTTGGTGCATTCATCACAGCTTATGATTGATGGTACGGTACTCGTGTGAGCGTGAGGACTCGGATTGCAAAGCAGGGGACTAGCTGATGGTGTTCCTCTACCCGTGGCTCAAACAAAATGCATCACTATGATCACACCCTTTCACGTGCACCACCTGTTAATGTCCCCTTCGGGGTGACATACGAAAAAATTGGAACGATACAGAGAAGATTAGCATGGCCCCTGCACAAGGATGACACGCTTTCCCGGAGTGGTAGATCTACGGATCTCAATATTTATTTTGTTGCTTCCGCGACTGAGACAAAATCAACAGCGGTCAGCCATTCATTACATTGATAATTTGATATCCACAATCTACTGATATGTACTCCTAGTCCATTCAAGTCATCGGTGGCAGCTCATTCACTTTTACCACTACCCCAAATATCCCTCTCAACCTTGTCCTTCCTCCCACTCAGAGAAAGCCATAGAGCTTTCCCCAGCGTCCCGATACCAAACATGCCCACCCGCTCGCAGTACAATGCGTATCTTTCCGTGTATTTCGCCCTCGTGATCGCTTCGGTATAGAGGGTCGAAGAGAAAAACAAGAGGGAAAGGGAGAGCGCAGGCGATAGGAACTGGATACCAGGCGCGAGTAGGGCAATGAATGTGGGAAGGTTGATGTTGCCTGCAGTGAGGTGTGCGATGAGGGGAGACAGAGCAGGAAGGAAAGGAGGTGCGGGCGCGAGGAGGGGGAAGAGGGTGATTATCCACTATGGACAAAGGTCAGCATGAGAAGATTGCTAAAGCACCATTGTGGATTTACCCAGAACGATTGCTCGCATGTGAAATTCGGGTGACGACTGAAAGCCCACAAGCCACGGGTAACGAATCCACGCTGCGCATCCTCAGGTGTCCATTTGAGCCTTGCACCAAGCCATTGATCCTTTTCGTTATATGGTTGCGCGGCGGTTGGGTTGCCTGATTCTCTCGCAATCAATGCGTGTTTATAGGTCTGGAAGGAATATTGTTGGTTGTCTGCTGTGAACTCGAGGGCAAGAATGAGGAGGGCGAGTGATGCGAGGGCATAGTCGGAGGTAGAAAGAGGCCCGCGCTGGTAAGTTGCTGCAAGCTGGGCAGGGAGGCCGAGGAGAAGAAGAAGAATATTTTGAATGGTCGCTGGATTGTGTCAGGTTGGGTGTGGTCCCAAAAATGCTGGACATACCGATAAATGTGATATTTGTCAATTGGAAGAGCCACGATGGGATTTGTTTACGGAGAATCGCCCAGCGGTAATCCTCTTCGCTCAGGTTGAATATACCACGACGGTATGTATTATAACTCAATCTACGCCAGTTCAACATGGCCTGACATAGACATCAACGAGCGCGTACGTACCTGCACATCCAAATGACGGTGAGCCCCAACATGAGAATCGCCCTAGGGCTGAACTCTGCGCCCAATTCTTTGGGTGTGAATGGGATTAATGGAAAGGGCTGCTCCTGGGGCCATAGGGGAAGTAGGGCATAGTACGCGGTGTATATTGTGGGCAAGAAGGTCCACACACGATCCACCTGTGAAACATTCGATGTAATGAGAGATGCAACGTATGTAACAACGGTCGAGAACGCGCAGAACTGGAGGGGCCAAATAAAACCGGGCGGAATGGACGCCATGTTCAATGATCTGGCTGCGATGTTGTGCCATTTTATGCGATGTCATTTCTCGGCTTTCTCGGGGTTTGTTTCCGGCATCGATCGTATCACAGGCCGGCGGTATTATTTTCAACTCAGACATCACATTCAAGCTTTCAAGCTTCAAGAATCGCAGTTGCGTCCATTTCTCCAACGACGCTACAGGCTGTCTCCTCAATACAAAAGCGCATTACACTGACGGCCAGTTAGTATTTTGATAGCAATATTAATGTCGTAGGATTTGAAGCAACGAACGGCACCTCGGCGTCGTTGAATCCTCGACTTACACGCGGATTGTGATCGATTGATCAATAATCATTCCCTCGATGCATTCCCTCGATGAGCACACCGACAATGTGCAGATCGGGAACGACAGCGCGTTTCAATAAGTATTCTAATATTTACGATTCACTTGCAAGTTGCATCATGACCGAGGTTGGTGGCTGGAAATGGTTCAAACTAAATGAATTATCGCATGTCCCCCCGGTAAAAAGAAGTTGCATAGCATTCGATAATAGTCCAAATGTTCCAAACACTCAGGGGTTACTAGTTCCAGCCGGTGATAGCCACTATCTGATAGCTAATGGTAACGCTTCTCCTCTGAGGTGGGGCAGATGCAAAGGCTGGCAGTGCTGAACAGAAGTACAGCCACACATGGACGGACAAAATATATCTCGTTCCATCCACTGCTGATGGGCTGGGTCAAGTGTCGACAGGGGACCCAATACTGACAACCAAGAGCCCGGACCATGGAGGCGGTGTGCGCACCCGGAACTGGAACCCATGGTTGGCCAATTCAGCTATATCGCTCCTAATAATCCCATTCCCATTCGACTCAGCGGTTTCGACATTCGCGTCGGGGCGAGTCCAGTTCCTCGATTCGGGCGCCTTACATGGCCCAGTCAAAGATCGTACCAACGGTAGGCGTTGTGAGTGAGAGGAACTGATGTTGTTTGCTCATCCCTTTGTTTAGCTTCCGTTTCCAGCCCAGCGCAGATGGGCATAAGATGAATCTTCAACTGTCCAGCTAAGACTCGGAGGAATGCGGGAATCGGTCAATAGCAAGGAGGGCGTTCGGCACAGGCGCACTCAAATTGGTGAGGAGTTTACATGATAAGAGTTCAACAACCTACAAGGTACAGAATCTAGAGACCACTAAGCACCCACTTCTGTAGGAGAGACGGTTGTTGGCACAGTTTCGACGTGTGTAACAGCCTTGTTTTGGGTCAATTTCTCATCAGATTCCGCAGAGGTAGTGGAGGGGTGTGATAATTTTGTCTTCTTTTTCTTCTTGAGTAATGCTGTCCCATTGTCATTAATTTCCCGTGTTGCTTCAATAAATCCTGCGACGCACCTAACGAAACAGCACTCTTAACGGAGTCAACCAATTCTCTGCTTTGTTCGATGTATTCCGTATCGTCAAAACGGTGCTTTTTGCCCGCGAGTGGTGCAGGGCTTCCTGACAAGGAACCGGATGCCGCATTCGATAGGGTAGATGGAGGCTCGATCCCAAGTTTCCGCTCGAGGGCTTCGAGCTTCGCTTTTTGGGCCTCTGCTTTCGCGGCAAGACGCTCAGGCTCTGCCTCAAGGTATTCTGCAAGTCTTTGGGATTGGCGGTTAGGTAGAATTGGTGGGGGTACAACGGAACGTACTTTTTGGCTTCCTTGATGGTACTAAGCCGACGCCCAGTAAGATCTCGACATGAATCATTGTTACTTGTCTTCTGACTGCTCATGCGTCCTCCAGCAGCTCTCAGCTGTGATCCGAAACCACCCTTTCCTCCCAAAATGCGTGGTACAAGTCGAAGTGATACAAGGGGTGCATCGAAAACAGACACCGGGACACTTGCAGGTGGTAGAACACCAGAGTGGGTTGAGAGCTCGGCATTCAAATCAACAAGGGGTGGCAGCGAGGGGTAGCGTTGTTGAAGACATGGGAGAATGGATGAGACGGGGGCGTCAGAAGGGAGGGATATAGTCAGTGACGGAAATGGAGGAAAGGTTGAAATGAGGAAGCTTGTTGAAGGAGACATTTGAGGTTCGGGTGGTGAGGAGAGGAATGGGGTGGCGACAATGGTGAATTATGTTTGGCGGACGCTTCAGGAACAAACATGCGTCTGCACGGCCCGGGGACCCGGCCTCGGGAAATAAATCAAACACGAAAAAGGAACTTGACCCGGGACCACCGGGATGTCTTTGCTGTTCAAGCATCTTCGCGTCCATCAAATCTTTGGCGCAAACACTGATGTTGGAAAGACCATCCTGACATCCGCCCTTGTCCGGGCATCCGCCTTCAAGGACAACAGTGTATTTTATCTAAAACCCGTCAGCACAGGTCCAATTCAGGATGCTGACGACAGGTGAGGAGAATTCTGTAAAGTTGTTTTCAAACTCATCCTCGTAGACATGTGCAAAAGTTCGGGGGGCCATCTCGTCTTGTTACGACAGAATGTTTGTATCGTTTCGACGAGCCGGTAAGCCCGCATTTGGCGGTAATTTTAGCAGGCGGGGGCAGAAAACAAGAGGTCAGGTGTTGCTGAACATATTCCTTCGTGTTATCAATCTGACAGTCCTACCTAGGTTCCATCTGATAAAACATTTGTTGATTCTATTGCAAGCTATATCAACCGATGCGCGTCCCAGTCAGCGCGAAAAAGCCATATGTTTGTAGAAACCGCTGGAGGTGAGGAATAATTCAATCGTGAGTAGCGCGCCGCTAATTTTTGCCCGGATCTGCTCATACCCCACATTTGATCAGGCGTTCACAGTCCTACACTCTCGGGAACCACGCAGCTTGATGCGTATCGGCCGCTGTTTTTACCAACCGTTCTCATCGGGGACTCTAAACTTGGGGGGATATCAACAACGCTTTCCTCATACGAGTCCTTGCTTCTGCGAGGCTACATCATTGATGCTATAGTATTGTTCCGAGATGATTACTACAGGAATTGGGAGTATTTGACCCCCTACTTTGCGGAGCGCGGCATTCGTGTGTCGGCGGTCGATCCTCCCCCACCAAAACATACAAATGACGCAGAAAATTCCCTTCTTACCGAATCATACTACAAGAGTATTGTTGCTCAAGAGGATAATGGCGTTTCTTCCCTTGTAGACCACTTGGACGTGTGTCATGCCAACAGGTTGCGAGAGCTAGATGCTATGCCTCGCAGAGCACTCGACACCATTTGGTGGCCCTTCGTGCAGCATGGCCTCGTAAACGGCGAAAAAGATGTCACCGTCATTGACAGTGCACACTCCGATTTCTTTAGCGTCCACAAACCATCCACTTCCCCAATCGTTCATTCAGCTACGGAACGTTCATCTCTGCTGGCTCCCGAACATGATGGATCTGCGTCGTGGTGGACACAAACGCTTGGACACGCCCATACGCCACTCACTCTTGCTGCCGCTAGGGCTAGCGGGCGATATGGTCATGTTATGTTCCCACAGGCGGTACACTTACCAGCTCTCAAGCTGGCGGAGCGATTGGTGCACGATGGCCCGGGCAAGGGATGGGCATCCCGCGCGTTCTTCTCTGACAATGGATCCACAGCTATGGAGGTTGCCCTCAAGATGGCCCTTCGGGCCTACTCGACCAAACACCAATTAGAGTTGGCGGACACCGACAAGTCGGGCCTTGGCATACTGGGCCTGAAAGGAAGCTATCATGGGGATACGATTGGCGTCATGGACGCTTGCGAAGAAGGTGTCTACAGTTGTGAATGGCACAGCGCTAAAGGCTATTGGTTCGACCCCCCAACCATTGCAATTCAACAAGGAAAGGTGATTATCTCGATCCCACCAGCCATTACATCAACGACGGCGCTGGGACCGAATATGCTTGAGGCGCCCTCGCTTTCCTGGGCCTATGATGTACCAACCCGACTGCAATCTCCGCTTGCACGTGCATACCGCGAATTCATCACGCTTTCTCTCGAAAAGTTAGGGACAAGCAATCGTCCCAAACTCGCGGCACTAGTACTCGAACCCCTCGTTATGGGGGCGGGCGGCATGTTGTTTGTCGATCCATTGTTCCAGCGGGTACTGATTGACGTTGTCCGGGGAGAGTCAGATCGCGATCCTTCTCAATGGTCGGGTTTACCAGTTATATTCGATGAGGTGTTTGTGGGCCTCTATCGAATTGGCATGGAGAGTACGGGACCCCTACTCGGGGTTACACCTGATATCTCTGTTAACGCCAAAGTACTCACGGGCGGGTTAATCCCCATGGCTGTTACACTGGCATCCGATTCTATATTCAAGGCATTCTTGAGCGATGAAAAGGCTGATGCGCTCCTTCATGGGCATTCATACACTGCCCATCCTATCGGTTGCGAGGTAGCTAATGAAACACTGTCCCACCTCGACGCACTCAGCCGCAGCGATGGTTGGATAAGTGCACAACGCAAATGGAATCAGTCGGACGACCAAGGCAGTAATATATGGAGTTTTTGGGACCCAGGATTTATCCAAACCATTTCCCATATGGATTCCGTCCAAGAAATTATGACACTGGGATCGGTGTTGGCCGTCAAAATTAAAGATGATCATGCTGGTATGTTCCCACTAAATCCAGGATCATTTTAGTTTACTAAACTGTGTAACAGGTTATGTTTCACATTCTGCTCGCAACCGTTTCCAGCCATTATCAGAAGCTACAGGTGATGCTGGTTCATGCGCCCCAGGAGGGGCACCGTTCAGCATCCACTACAGAACACTCGGGAACGTCGCATACTTCATCACCAGCCTGAACACACCCCCGTCGGTGATTCGCTCACTGGAAGACAAAATCTGGAAAACGCTTCAAAAATGATGGTTCCATTATTCTGGCATGTATACATAAACATATAGACAAGGGACAAAATCTAGCTACGCCAATACTGAGCAAGATCGTGTATTCGATCAAGCACAACCGCTAAATATGATGTTTCGTTGAGCAATGCTTCGAAATGCTTGATGGCTTCCTCTTCAGTCAGATCAAGTCGGAACTTTTCCTGAATCTGTTCGTGGACATCTCGATGTTTGATATCGGGGATGTTGGCGTCGACCATCAGAGCGACCAAATTCAGGATAAGGTTAGCACTCTTTCGGAGAATGGTGAATGCTGTAAAGGAAAAGTTTTTGAATCGGGCGTAGTGAGGAGACTGCGCTCCCCCCATGCCATCTACCATCTCTTTACAGACCTTTACAGGTGGTGGGAAGGGTTTCGGGTCCCGGCCCAAGATGTAACCAAAATCAACTGGACACCAATCAAGTTAGCCAGTAATAAGGACAGCCAGCTGGAGCAATACCGTGGAAGAAGTGACCTGAGGATGCCCTGAGCTACATTGCCCACAAACTCAATCAATGACATACCATCGGGGGCGACCAGAAGATTATCCAGATGCCGATCCCCCACTCCTAACAGGTAGGTCACAACACAATATCCAGCTGCAGAATGCTTGGTTAGAGGCGGTCAATGGATGATGGGGGTAATAGACTCACCACAGCTTCGCACGAATGTATCGATAACGCTAGGCTCAACACCTGATGTGCCCACGCTTCCCTCGTCGGGGTTGTGTGCGCGAAGGTAATTCAGGAGATTACCATGCTCGCTGACGATAGCCGCGATAGTTTTGCTGGGTATAAATTGCACCATGCCTTGCAGAGGACCTGTGGCCAGAACATCGTAGGGACTAAGCTTGAGGTCAAGATTCTCCTTTCGAAGGAGCCGGTCCATCAATGTAAACAATTGGATGACAAGTTGGTCCTGCCGCATATCATCTCCGTCCTTGAAAATGACGGGAAAGTCGGTCCCATCGGAACATTGAAAGTAGAGAAGTAGTGGATACAGGTTCGATTTGAAAACCGATGACTTGTCAGCGACGATTCCCGTAATTTCGATACGCGCATTCAGGGGCAGGGGAAGAGGGGGCATCGAGGCAAGGTTATTTTTCGTGTCGGCCAGGATGGAGCGCAGCTTCTCAATTTTCTTGGGCCGCGGGTCTTTTGATGTCCGCAGCTCTCTTGCGCGCTTGGCCAAAGTATCGATTAAAAGACCCTGGCGACGCATGATCTCACGACGCTCCGATCCATTTTCAGACTGGCAACATTGGTCAGTATCAATTTCATGGAAGCTGGAAAGGAACCAGTCACCTCTAAAATTTTATTCATGAATTTGAATACCACACGACCATACATCTTGGCCATTACCCTATCCTCCAAGGCGACTTCGACCATGAGATACCAATATAGTCGATTTCCCAGCACAAGGTTTTTCACTCCACGGAGGATGAGAAAGTCAGTGAGGCCACTGTCATCATATGAAATAGCGCTCGTTGTCGATCTTGCGGACCTCTGATCGCTTGCGGCACTCTCAAACTTTAGAGCTTGAACCAACTGTAGCAAATACAAGAGAAGTTCCTGGAGTAGCTGTTAACAACCGAGAAAATGCATGACTGAAGAGAAGCCTACATCATCATCTGCGCGACTGAGCTGCCTGACAGCGAACGCCCGAACGCGGGAATCGACGGTGTTTGGACCGAGCAATTCCAATGCATCAACAGTATCGATTTCAGTCCATTGGGGAAGTAGTTCTTCTACCGCCTGTTTCACCTCCGAAGAATCACGCCAGGTGACAGATTTGAGAAATTTGGTGAGGCCCCGTTTATCTCTGGCAAGGTAAAATCGGAATTTCCAAATTAAGTCTTTCTCTTCTGAATTCAATGGCTGACTTGGAGCGTAGTTGAGGATTTCCTACAAATCTTTGGTGAGCACAGGCTGTCCTACCGATGAAAAACAGATCATCCGAACACCAAGTTCATCTCTGATTTTTGCATTTGGTTTTAATTCTCGGTCATACGGGCTGCTTCGATGGCTTCTAACAAGACGACGGTGTTTATCCTCCACTGGATTTTCTCGCGAAACTTCAGGATCGATGACGCTCCATAAGTGGAGCGATTCAATATTCAGCGAGGAGTTTAATGGTAGTGCAGGGGCGGCGGCTGTGGCAACCGGCGCGGATGTTGAAGAAAAATTGCGGGCCTCCTTCGTCTTATATCAGTTGGAGTTGTATTCAAATACTTGGCGCCATACCGGCTCGCTAAAAACAACAGGAAAATCGAACCTCGGAAGGTCAATGTACAAGAAGAGATTGTTAGACTTCTCAGTTTCAGCCTGAATGGTTTCGTGATCAACAAACCCCGAGGCTATGTGTCAAGGGTTATACCGCGTGAATTTCTTCCATTTTTCGGAATGCCATTTTATCAAGCCAGTCAGATTTCGGGAGATCACCACGTTCATATTTTTTGACAAGCTGTAGGACTTGAGACCTAATACAATGAATTGGAAATGCTGGCCTACCTTTTCCAACCGGCCCATCTCATCTCTGGCGCTTAACTTGCTGGGGGTCGTAGTTTCCGTCGAGCCATCCGCCTCGATTCCGGGCCAAAGTAGTAACCTATGTTTTCCTCTCCGTAGTGTCCTATGCCTTCATCTTCAGGAATTTGATTATAACGTGAAACCAGATAAACCCCACCATTTCTTACCAAACATGCGGAAAGTTGACCCCCCTACAGAGACTGCTGCTCTGGGCCCAGCAATATCCCATACTGTGAAGGTGATCTGAGAAGTGAGAGGCAAATCACAGTAACGAATTGGGAGAGTGATCCATTCATTCCACCTGCAATGACGGGGGGATGGGCTGGGGTTTGGCTAGGGCAGGGAGAAACCTACGTGTAGGTGGTCTTGAAAGCTTTGAATGACGTTCGGAACGGAATAGTGAGGGGTTTGTTGTCGGCGGTAAGCTGGCAGGTCACATATAGGTCTGAAAGGGTGCTTGAGCCCAGAGTTATTGATAAATTCTGGCAATCCTCCCTCGACTTACGATGACTGGACACCGTGAAATCGAAGCTGAGGGTTCTCCAATACTTCGGTAAAGGATCTTTGTTGTCGATTGCCTTCCAGCTGGGATCTGGGAGGCAGTTTAGTGCCTATCCCTCCAAATCATAATCAAAGCTTGCATTCGAAAGGTGACAGGTAGCTTGAGATCTGAGAGTTTTGCAAAGGTAAAGTCGTCGCGACTATCCTTATCCATGGTGGGCCCGGAGGGAGCAGACCGCGGGTGGATTGAAAGTCGAACGTTGAGTCAGGGAAGTATTAAAATATGCGTCATGCACAAGGCCAAAGCCTGGGATACAGTAACACCGTTTTGCGGGAACAGACATGGTGGGCACCAGACCACGAGTTGTACTTCAAAATATGGTAACCCCCGTGTAAATTCATCTGCGCGTAAATCAAGGGCATTGACTGGTATAAATACATAGCGATATCATGTAGGATATTGTGGGTAACATGTACTACGTGATGTACTTTTGAGAGAAGACGATCATCTAGGCGGACTCAGGCTTGTAGTCAGGACGCAGTGATCTGACAGTCTTGCCTGCGGACGATGAGGTTAGTATCATCAGAACGTAATGCAGAGCGCTATGGTGGACATACCAGCACGCCAGATCTCCTGGTTGTTGATAACCTCCAACTCCTTGGCCAGATCTACACGATAGGTCGACCGGCCGTTGAACTCCAGGGACTTGCGAGTCTCGGTTCCGTTTCTTACGCTCTCATAGAGCTGTTCGAAAATGGGCAGATTGGCCTTCTCGAAGATGGGTGCCCAGTCAAGAGCACCGCGACGGGCGGTGGTAGAGCATGCATTGTACATGTAATCCATCCTGCAATAGTATATAGGTCGTCAGTTTTGAGAGCCAAGCAGAAAAGCAACACACCCTTTGGCTCCGATGAGGGGGTAAAGGGATTGCGTAGCTTCTTCAACAGTTTCATTAAATGCTTCCGACGGGGTGTGGCCGTTTTTCCGGAGAACCTGGTATTGGGCCAAGAACAGACCCTCTGTAGAAGATAAATCTAGGCACACAAATATGGGATAAAAGAAAACATACGGATAGCACCCATCAACTGAATCAAAGTAAAGCTGTTGAACGTTCCGAAGATAGCATGGGGGAGGGACACGCACCACACCACGTTCACCATAGAGATCAGAGTAAACCTCTTTCTCAAAGGTAGTATCGTACATATACCCAGAGCCAATACCGACTCCAAGGGCAATCGCCTTTTCCTTGGCCGTGCCAGTCACGTCTTGGAAGACAGCAACGCTGGAATTGATGCCACGGCCTTCCTTGAACAACGTACGCACGGTACGACCAGACCCTTTGGGTGCGACGAGAATTACATCCACATCGGTGGGAGGGATCACTTTGGTATCCTCTTTAAACACCACGGAGAAACCGTGTGAGAAGTAGAGGGTTTTGCCCTTGGTGATGAGGGGTGCAAGCTGAGGCCATGTTTGCGACTGAGCAGCATCGGAAAGCAAATTCATGATGATCGTGCCCTTGCCAATGGCCTCCTCGATGGGGAAGAGGGTTTGTCCGGGTACCTAAATCAACCAGTCAAGATTGAGTTTCTCCAGAGGAAGAAGCAACTAACCCAACCGTCCTCCATGGCCTGTTTCCAGCTCTCGCCATCCTTACGAACACCAACGATCACGTTTAAACCATTGTCGCGGGCATTAAGACCTTGCCCATGACCTTGAGAGCCGTAACCGATGAGGGCAAGGGTATCATTTTTAAAGTAGTCTTGCAGCTTAGCCAGAGGCCAGTCGCTCCGTTCATATACCACCTCCTTGGTGCCAGCAAAGTCCAAGGTTTTGATTCCACGAACACCCTGCTAGACGGAGAGTATAAGTGGATTCTCAAATACAACCTGACACGTCGAAGACATACAATCTTTGACTTTTGAACCGGTTTTGAGTGTGCCAAAAGGGAATAGGCAGCGGCCTGGCCAGCTCTGGCATTAACTGCAGTAAGCGCGCGAGGAGCACGACGCGAAGCAACACGAAGAGCTTGGGTAGCAGAACGAGAAGCGAGAGAGGCCATGGTGGTTTGAATGTAAGAACGCACCACGAACCGAAACTTTTTTTCAATCCCCTCCGGAGATTCGGCCGAACATACCGCGTATCGCCGATCTGAATTCTCATGGCCCCTATTCGTTGTCGGCCCTTTGCATGTTGAGAGAAAACCACATAGATGCGCACTTCTATCCTGGAACATCCCATATATATCCATATGGTTATCATGACATTTCATGTACATAAATACGAAGCAAATGAATTTCCGCCGCTACCATCCCAAATTGTCCAATTTGCTGCGTGGCAAGCAACATTTGCATTTGCTCGGCTAAGTTATCCAAGCGGAATACTTGTCCGTTTGCCAATGGGCTATTGACAGCGAATGTGCATAGTTGGACTAGCGGCCACGAGCTCGGAAACTGTCTCTTCTGATAAATTCGTACAACCGAAGAGGTCGACTTGTCGGATTGGATCAGTGAGGCTTTCAGGGGAATTCCTGATCCGAACAACTTGGACCAGTGGAAATACTATTGCGTGGCAGGCAATAAGCTGTATTGTGCGGAGTCTGGGACACAGTGCAGCATTTTTGAGCGAATCAAGAGTATGATCTGTAATTCCACTGTTCTTCACCCGCAGAATCTCGATAGTGGGGATATCTTTGAGGTATGACATTCCAAATGGGCCAATATCAATGTTGGTGAGTGAAATGTCCCGGAGGCAGGTATTTCCAGAGCCAATACAAAGCATTCGTAAGAGGCTTGTTGTCATGAACCCCTCATGAGGGCCCAAGTTGAGTAGACTCTTGCATTTGAGTGAATCAAGAGCCGGAAATTGTAGAAAGGACACAAAAGCCAAATCGACAACTGAGAGGTGTTTGAGGCACGGTAGCCGAACCGGTGCCAAATCCGTCTTGGGGAGATCTCCTGGCGACTCGATGTTCAGTGTCAAGTGCTCCAGTGAGATGCAGACTTCCAATAGGTTGTGGATATAATCAATAGGGTGGGCATATTCATGGAGCTCGAGTCTTGTGATTCGGGGGAGCCAACGGTTTTCAATGCTTGGTCGAAAGTTCCCTATTCTCGCCGCTTTCAATAGTGGAACTGGGAAAGTGAGGGTGTGATAATCTTGCCAAGGTGTGGGTGGGGTTACGAGGTCGAAATCCTCCAAGGCTGGCATGGGGAAGCTGAATTGATTCAACACAGATTCGACATCCCATCTTGAGGTCCTTGATCCGGTATGAATAATGATCTGCAGCCGACGCCATCGTGAGGTGTAGGGATGGAGGATAGTTAACACCCCAGCCAGAGAGCCGCACTGCGTTCCAATGCTTATGGGGGTTTCGGCCCAATCCGCGGTTTCAAAGGTGACGGCCAGCGGACATGAACCAGATCTCCCAACCCAATATCTTGTTATATCACACGGTGAGGAACGCGGACTTATTTTGACGCATAGCACACTCCAGGCTTTGGGTGTATGGATTACTATTTCCTGTCGAACAAAATCTGAAATTTTGAGACGGCAGTTGGAATCGTGCGATAGACGTACACGCCAGTAATGGGAAACATGAGATATTACAAGGGGGGCCATCCAGCTACTATTGGTGCAAGTGCCACAAAACATGAAAATTTCGGCCAAGATTTCGGCCGGAAGGCGGCGGTGGGTAGCAATGGAGAAGCAATCAAGCTCGATTTCCCTTGACAGCTCCTCAGCTGCCCGGCGTAACAAACCAAGCTTTGCGAACTTGTCTTGTATGCTGGATAACACGACTTCTTTTTCAGCAGCTGGATAATTTGAACGTTTGAGCATTTGGTTATGGACGCGGAGAAGGGTGGAATTCACGAGTGGGGAACCTGTACTCTTGCTGCATTTTGATGTTGGGAGGGTTAATTATTTGACTATGCTTATATAGAACCGGATGACTACGGTTGGGAAGTCTGGTTGACCCTGGCGCATGCTTCAGATCTTTCAGCAATTAGTGCCTGGGGTTGGGATACTAAATGCCTCGTAAGCAATGGGTTCCCGGCACAAAGGCGATATGTTCTGTCATAAATTTCGTTATGTATGCACAACGCGGCCTTATAAATGAGAGGGGAGGTGATATTCCATCTCTTGGGTTTCAAAAATTCAGAGGTGCAGGTGGTGGGAGGACGATTACGATCCATGAGACGTCTCAACGGAGAGAGCGGCCCGGGGAATTTCATTCAAGTCTCAGGATCTTTTCGGGTTGCACGTGGAAGGAATTCCATTGCACTGTGATCAACTGAGCAGTGTGCTAGTGGCGCCTCTGGGGTAAATCAAACAGTCTTGGCTGGCACCGTTAGTAGCCTTCCCTGCGAGACGCTTCAAGGGGTTAAATAATGTTGAAACTTTCCACGATATTGCGGGGATCTTGGTCTGCCATCTCCACAAGTGGAACACAGCGGTCACTTAACGCGTTGAAGGGATCAAAAATTATCTATGTGTGTTCTCCTTGCGTCGATTTATCAGGATTCTCATTCCATGATTATAGCGCAGTTTTATATCTCAGTCAGGTTTGGCCGCCCAGCTCTCAGGAGTAGCAGCATCTTCGACGTCTCGAACTCCAAGTCGTGACGAGGGGCGACCTGGACTTGGACCTCAAGGCTCAAGGGCTACAGAGGATGATCTCCCAGTTATCAGCATGGGTGAACACAAAGTTGCTGTTGGGTGGGATACACGGACATGGTCAAGATTGTGCGTATGAGTGCATAATTCGGCCCCGTCATGACCAATGCCAATGTTCTATTCAGCCATAATATATGGTTACGGGACCATTGCAGATGTCCCAAGTGTTTTCATTCAATCACGAAACAGCGGCTGCTTGACACTTTTGAAGCAAGTTTACTTCTACCATCCCAATGAATGTAGAATCGATCCAATCCTCGCCAGATACCTAAAGACATTAAACCCGTCAGTGTCCAACCAAGGCCTGAGGGACTGGAAGTACTCTGTAAGCCGCTTCTATTCATGTAACTCTCTTCTAATAGCCTCTCAAGGGCCATCATCCGAAACACATATATCGGTCTATCCGTGGTCATGGCTACAGCAAAATTCATATGATCCGCCAATTTTTAGTGGCAAAAAGTCCGACGAGTGGGTGGGCGAACCATCAGAAGCTGTCGCAACGCTCAGCTATATTTTCCAGTAAAATACTATGGGGTAGTAAGATTCAGCAGTCACCGCCAACGATAACATTCGAAGAGGCTATGGGCGATCAATCGGGGCTTTACAAATGGCTATCCAACGTTGTGAGTCCATATATCTAAACTGTTGACCATCTTTCAATGAAGACAGAATCGTTTTGGGTTCTCATTTATTTCTGGGGTGCCCGTTTCCCCTGAAGCGACAGAGAGTCTTTCAAAGCGAATCGGTTTCATCCGGGAGACCCATTGTGCGTTGTGCAATTCCGAAAATTTCGATCTCATAATTCCTTAGATGGGAAATTTTGGGATTTCACCTCCGATCTTGCCAAGGGCGATATGGCTTACACCACTCTTGCCTTGGGAGCCCATACAGATACAACATACTACGTAAGTCCATTTGTTCCTTCTCTATTCACATCTGATTTTTTTCAATGAGACTGACCCATGCGGCCTTCAACTTTTCCACCTCCTATCACATACTGATGGCTCAGGTGGAACGAGCCTCTTGGTCGACGGATTTTATGTCGCTTCTATCATCAAGGAGCTTCACCCCGAAGCATATTCCCTGCTTTCCCGTGTACCGGTACCCGCCCACGCAGCAGGAGAACCATCGGCCCTTTATCGGCCGAATCCCCATCCAGTTTTCGGACATGACAGTATTACGGGAGACCTTACGCAGATCAGATGGAACAACGAGGATAGAAGTGTGATGAATCACTTGGAACCCCACCTTGTTGAAGAATGGTACATATTGCGCCGTTGATCGGAGACGTAGTTTCCTGAGACTTTTCTCTTTTTCCAGGTATGACGCGATACGGATATGGGATCAGTGCCTCAAAAGCCCCGACTCGGAGTATTGGGTTCAATTACAACCTGGTACGGCCGTTGGTATGTGGACTTCTTCACGCAGTACTGCACATAGCCGACCATTTGTTAGTAATTGACAATCACCGCATTCTCCACGGGCGTTCCTCCTTCAATGGAAAGCGTCGCATGTGTGGGGCATACATCGGTGTTGACGAGTACCGCTCCAAATTGGCCGTTCTCCAGGAACAGTTTTCCCTTGATTTTACCAGTGAGCAGAGGCCGCGGAGCGTATGGCACTCATCTCTTTAAGATCATGTTGAACAAATTCCACTCAACTCCATGCTTGATACTTTAAAGCCTTGAGCTCATGCGAATGTACAGATGATTTGGTACAGACATAATGATCATGAATTGGCCTGAATCTCCTTGAGGATGTAGCCTTCCAACCCTCCGCACACCCACAGCTCCTGCACACTCACACCCACGGGTCGTGTGGTGTATGTGTGATGTTCTCCTAGACTGGTCTCAACCCGAATATTTCCATCAACCATTCCCACTTCGATGTGAAGGCCCTTGTCAATGGTCAATTCACCATCCATCCCCCCCGCACCTCGCACTCCACCTTTTGCGTACTTCTCTGTCAGGTCTCGAACAAGATCTGGACATTCGAGGCACACAAGTCCATTATTGATGGCATTTCTTTTGAAGATATCGCCAAAAGAGCCTGCAATGACGACTGGAATACCGGCTGATTTGAGAGCCGTAGCAGCCTGCTCGCGGGAGGACCCGGTTCCGAAATTATATCCCGCAACGAGGATCGCCCCGTGCAGCGTTGAGCCATTGAGATCAGCTGCCGTTTGTTTTGTAACCAATGATCTGACAAGTTCTGCGAATCCAGGATCGTAGTTTTCCATGACGACCTCCGCTTGTCGTTCGAGAGTGATGTCGTCCTGGTATGTATATTTGCCGGGGTAAATGCCATCGGTGTTCAGGTTGTCCTGTGGGGTAAAAAGTAGCGGTCCGGAAAACGAAGCAGGGAAACCGGGGAGAACAGGATCATTGGCGGGGGCGACCAACTTGGTAGCCGCCGAAGATATTGTTGAAATCGAATAGGTGGGGCTTGTTGGTGGGAGTGTATTGGGATTAAGGGATGTTGGGCCACAAATATAGCCCTTGATTGCGCTTGCCGCCACAACAGCCGGACTAGCGAGGTAAGCCTGTGCTTTGGGGTGACCCATGCGGCCCTTGTAATTTCGGTTTGTTGCACTGATACCCGTTTGACCTTCTTCAAGCAAGCCGGTCCCGAGCCCGATGCAAGGCCCACATCCCGCAGGGAGGACCTTCGCCCCGGATACTATCAACGTTTCCCAGTCGCCTAGCCTTTCCGATTCTTGCTGGACTACAGAACTAGCAGCAGCAATATAGAATTCCACGCCAGGAGCCACCTGGTGACCTTTCATGACCGATGCAGCGGCAGAAATGTCGGAAACGCGAGAGTTGGTGCAGCTCACAAGGTACGCCTTGTCAATTTTGATTTTTGATTGCTCCAGGGTAGGAAGAGGGGTAGAAACCTTGACGCTGTTCGGGCCAGAGACGTGCGGGACAAGTGTGGACAGGTCGAGGATCAGATGTGATGAATATTCTGCATCCGCATCTGAAGAGATGACGTTTTGGCGAAGGGCATCCAAACGAACACGATTGATTCGGGGATGTTGAGGAGGCGGGGGAATCGAGGAAGATATTGGTGATGAGAATGTGCGTAATTCAAGTCTGGACAACATGTTTTCATACCAATGGAGTAAGGTATCATCGACTGGGAAAATGCCAACCAGTGCCCCCCACTCCGTCGTCATATTAGCGATGGTAAGCCTGTCGTCGACTGTCAATGCAGATATGCCGTCTCCCGTGAATTCGATTGCAGCGTTAAGTACCTCGTCGTTATTAAATGAACCGCAGAGAGCGACTATGACATCTTTGCCTGTAACCCCGGGGGAAAGTCGTCCTTTCAGCTCGACTTTCACCATCCGAGGTATCTGCCACCACGTTTTCCCCGTTGCCCATAGCGCTGCCGCGTCCGTGCGCACGATTGGAGTTCCCACACAGCCCACACCACCGTACATGTTGCTGTGGCTATCACTAGCAACAGTAAGGGTATGAGGAAACGCGTAGCCCTCTTCGACTAAAACTTGATGGCCAATCCCTCTTCCTGCGGGATAGAAGTCGACCCCGTGCTTTCTAGCAAACTTCTCAATGGAGGCATATTTGGATAAATTCTTGGTGGATTTGTTCTGGACGTCGTGGTCTAGTGTGAAAACCGGCTGCCTGGGGTTTTGGATGCGGGCCGCACCAATGGAGTTGAATCTAATTCACCATGAAACGGCATGAGAGATAGTTAAATTCAAGCACACTTTGTTATCACGGGTCCCGTATTATCGTGTGTCATGACATGTTCAGGTTTTATCATGACATAGTCGCCCGACTGGACAGCCTTGCCCTCGGGAAGACCCACAGCATATCGTTGGACGATTTTCTCAATGACTGTTTGTGGTGTACGAGGTACAGTTGCAAATAATCTCTGAAACCCATATCGAGCCGGAAAATGTAGTGGGCGCATGTGAATGCGTTGAGCGTAGGCCGTTCACAGCTGCAGGACGTCTGGATAAATTGAAACAAATGGTCTCCGTGTTATGGAAGAGCCCTGGCATACTACACGGACAAGCAAGGCTCAACTCTCAAAATCACAGATATCGTGTCCAATCAAGGCGTCGTAATTGTCATTCCTTGGCCATACATACATCAATCATACCAGCTGGGGATCTACAAAGGGTATTCTCATGTTTTAAAACGACCCCCGCCACGGTTAGGCTTTCCAGCGTCCGCTGCCAGTACCCTAGCTCCGTGTGACAAAAATTAGTGAACTGGTACATAGGAGAATTCAAACACGATATCTAAGCCGCATCGCCAATCGACAACGCCAAGGTCCGATGATTAACTGGGGGGGGAACCGCCTGATGATCGGTCTCAGATTGGGTTGTCACTTTGATCTATGTCGACAACGTATAACAGTATTAGCGAATTATTAATCAGCGCGAACAGTCCTCACCCGAAGTTCAAGCTCATGTTCTGCGGAAGGTATTGGTTCCTCTCGAAATAGACTTGCAGCTGGTTTTAATCGCGAGGGGGGTTTTCGTGCCAGTGCTGGTAACGCACCCCGGTCCGTATTCCGGTCGACACCATGGGTGGGACCAGATGCAAGAACCGTGGCTGGGTAGCGTGGGCTGGAGGTGTCTTCCTTGCCGCCTTTAGTCATTGATTGATTATTGAAGGCCATATTCCGGCCAGATTGGTTGGAGACGAGCACGTCCAACCCTTTATTGAACTGGGAGAGACGCCGTTCCATCACAATAGGCCCGCTAACACTGCTTTGCGTGAGGCTACCACCTGATCCTGAGGTAACCCAGAATATTGCAAGGGCATTGACAATTACCTGAGTGACGATATCAGCAATATAAATATGTTTCAAATGGAATAACCTACATCGCCAGCGCAGCTGCACAAACAAATCCATCCGAGCTCGCGGCCCTTAAACGCCCCCAGCACGACCACGTTAGCCTGTGGTCGAAACCATATAAGTTGGGGATCAAGAGACTATTGAGCTCCCAACCGTTGATGTTGTGAGAGCGACCGAAGCAGCACTGGTGAGGTTTGTCAACACAAATACCAAGGAAGACAATGCTGGGCCAACATCAATGTGCGAATTGCAACACTTTTGACCCGCAGATTCAACATCCGAGTTCTTAGAAGCGGCCAGAGGAAAAGGGCGGTGAGAGAAATATTGATGTAGCTGTTTGGGGGAGAAATATGATATTTGCGAGGTAAATGGATAGTCGACCACTCACAGGTCAAAAGTGAGCAGTGGAATAGAAGATATGGGCCTGAGACCAATCATGCATGCGTTATCACCCGGCCTCCGGAAGTAAATCCGTCCTGTCGGTTGGTTTAACCTACAAAAGTCACGCCTGAACTTACGAGGAACGCACCGGCAACCATGAGCGCTATGACGATGGTGTATATGGAGACAGTTATGAAACATATCAAGTATACGGGCGACTTGAAGCGGCGAACACCCGTAGCGGGTGACCAAACAATATAGACCTTCTCCGCTGGAAGAAAGTCTGAGTACAAGAAGATAGGATTGTGAAATTAACACGCACCAAGAAATGCATAGATAAAAACCTTGGATGTCGCATAAAATACAATACACAGGATGATAGCAGCGGAACAAGCTGCCTCGGTCGCTTCAATACCCACACCGAAAATAAGGACACCACCTATTATGTGGTGAATCCTCCAATTGATAGAAGTCGAGGAAAATTAACCTACTGGAGAATAGGAAAAGCCATGAGTCGAGGAATATAATAATGACGCATAACCTGGGCCATGACAGCTGCCGGAATCCATTCCAGGAAGAGGCAGGACTGAGAGCGAGTCTGTGAGATAAACAATGTGTGAGGACAGCTAACCCTGGGGTTTATGTTTAGTTCAAGATGGTGGTGATGGAAATGCCCAAATTCACCTAGAAAATGCACCAGAAGACTAAGAACCTGTAGGCCAGGTGATGGGAACACAAGCGGGGCCATGTTGGAAGATTTCTTATCCGACCATGGATATCTATAAAGCTTTTTGGTTGCATCAGCTACACCCCTTAATTTCGGCAGGATTGAGTTGTGTCTATGAAAGTTTGATCGACGGGGGATATATAGATTCAGTGGAATCGTAATAACAGGGCTGAATCTATACCCCGTCGATCAAAAAGTAGGTCATCCATCAACGGAAATGCCAATGCTCTATTGGGTGCGTAACATCTGCTCTTCAGATCCCGCTAACAATAAGTAAATAGTGCCGACTGAAGGGTATTTCGCAGGCTCTCCTCAGTAAAAGAAGCCTGCGAAATACCCTTCA
>QGOG01003526.1:0-25089 GCA_003313185.1 Collybia sp. MG36 | reverse complement strand
CACCAGAGGGGGGTTGAGGGGGAGAAGGTCAGGTTTCGAGGTAAGCAAGGAAGATTTGACTCGATTGGTATCTTGGGTAGCTCTTGGGGGGGCGGTGTCGGTTGGGATCGGGATTGTATCCGCTTTGGCTAGACGAGTATCTTGTTGATTGATTATAACTGCTCGGAAGAAATGAGTAAGAGATTGAGTGTATTAATTGGGCAATATTTACCTTGGTTGTCTTGTTCCATATTTACGTCTTCGGTCGATGTTTCCGTGATTTCGCGTGCCGAGGCGGGATAGAAATACCCAATGCGAGTGGTAGATTGCTCTTCGGTTGGAGCGGGAGGAGCTGCGCCAGCATCTTGAGTTCGATTCGGAATCGATTGGGTAGGACCAGGCCACTGACCTTGATCCGCTCTCTCCACATCGACCCAATCGCATGAAATCCCCGCGACCTTACACGATGAGGGGGAGCAGAGATAGGATACAATATGTGTGATGCGGATCTTGACGGATTCGTAACATCCAGTGATGAATGAGCCCATCATCCGGCCGCGAATTTGAAACAAGGAAACTGCACAATCAATAAGCACTGCGTAGGGTCTGATCATTGACTGCATACCCTTGGTATGTTCTTCTAAACCAGGCCCGTCATCCTTGAGCGATAAATCCACATCCGTATTTGACGAGGGAGCACGGAAATACGACAGGAATGCACAGAGGGCCCAGATGAAGGAGAGTATGTTGTTGACAATTGCTGAGAGCATCATATGAATATGAGTCGAATGTCGATTGCGTTGGTCTTACTATGGAGGTAAGATGGGAATCAAATGAGCTTAGCTGGCAAGGTTTTAAATGGTACTGGGAGGCTGACACTTTGATCGACAAGCGAGAATAGCGAAGGTGTTGCGGTCAGCCGCCCACAACCTAGAGGCAGCCCCTGTCCCAATCACCCTCCTTGATTTTCAGTCGCCAATGGCGGCTGAGGATGATGGATAAGGACAAATCATCCAGGGGGATGGACTCGGACTTCAGGCCGCCTTGCACAAGTCGGATTCGCAAGACTTTGTTAGCACAGAGTTTCCTTTTACGGGCAATTTTTTTTCGGGGGCCACTGACAGGTAGTATTTGATGATTTTTGATCCCTCAAGTTGCCTCAGTAAATATTATTGACGGAGCGGCTGAAGACTCCAAGTCCAGCAGGCATACATATACAGGGAAACCGGGCTGAAAAGGGCAGTTGAATTGCTCCCAGATGCATGGGCTGACGGAAATCCATTAACACAATCTCTCGAGGACCAGGGGTCGAGGTGTAGCTATAAGCCATTTGAGAACCATCATGACTCGGCAGCAGTGGGGCTTGTTTATTTTCTCTCAATACCAATACCTTCAACTTCAGCACGATCCTAACACCTGCCCCCCCAAATCACTGTAATTTGGATGACCTAGGACAGACCGCCCCATATCGAGTAAAAATAATGCCATATACGGGCACTGGTGTATTTTTAGAACAACTCCGACATAGGATTCACTCCCGAGTCACTCGCCATTCACGGGTTCTATCGCTTTGAGTGTGCAATGATGCGCACGAGCCCCAGCCCCAAAAAATTGCGAAGGGCCAATCGTCAAAATGCTAAAATCGTACATTGAAGAGATACAGACAACAAACCTGAGAATGTTCCTACACATATGCTGTAGCACCGATCCGACAGTGTTAATTTACAACCGACTCTCCATAATAAGCGCCTCCCGTCTCCAGGCGAGAGAACCCTTCCCGAACGCAGCCTCTAGAGCCTCCCTCACGGTCTTGACAAATACAAATTCCATTTCATTGCGGATCTCGAGCGCGACATCGTGTTCCACGTCCTTGCGATTCGCCCAAGGGAGAATAACTTTGGTGATTTGAGCTCGATGTGCACCAAGCACCTGGATATTGTTCGGTTCAAATCTAACGCTGGAAAAACAACTATCCCACCTTCTCTTTGATCCCCCCGACAGGTGTTACACGGCCGCGCAATGTGATCTACGAATAATTAATGCCAGGATGAGCTAAGTATTCACAACGAACCTCTCCCGTCATTGCGATGTGTGTTGGAACACATGCTCCAGTCAATAATGAAACAAAAGCACAGGTCTACGGGAGAAGTGGCGTTAATGCGGTGGAAATTACAGGTTCGGGTGTTCATACCATTGCAACTCCTGCGCTAGGCCCATCTTTCTTCTGTGCCCCGGCAGGAAGGTGGAGATGGATATCAATCAAATCCGGAACCTTCAATGGGTCCTGGGTGCGTGTGTTCGTGATGCATAAATCATAAGCGTGCGTCTTGATCCAGGTTAAAGCGAGTTCCGCGCTCTCCTTGATTACCTGGAATGCTGTCAACTCTGGCGACAACAGTGATGAAATGAATAGATCTTACATCGCCAAGACTCCCTGTCAACTTGACTTGCCCAGTGCCAGGGACAGCAATGGTTTCAACAGGTAGGATTCCACCTTCACCCTGCCCCATGACCACCAAGCCGTACACGATACCACGCCTCTCTTCCCTCTCCCTTTCTTCCCCGTCCCACCGCGCGACACCTAGTATAGTCTCGAGCTCGTGTTCTTCAACCACGTTCCTGTAAGCTTTCTTGGTCGGCACCACGATGCCATCCTTGGCCTCCCTCACAGACATATCGTCCCCATCAACGTACTCAGCCCATTCAACCGCCTTGTATCTGACGACACCTCCAATAGCTCTCTCAAGGCTCCTCACGCCGGCCTCCCGCGTGTATCGGGTCGCTATGTGCAGGAGGGCAGGTTCCATGATCGCAATATGCGATTCATCAAGACCATTGGCTTGCAGTTGCTTGGGGAGTAGGAAACGACGTGCAATGTGCATCTTCTCATCATAAGTATAACCTACAAGACGGATATCGCGGTCAAAATGGACTCAACAATGATGTTGAGATCACTAACCAGACAGGTGGATAACTTCACATCTATCCAACAGAGGCGCGGAAATGGTTTCAAGAGTGTTTGATGTACAAATGAAGAGGACTTGGCTCAAATCAATGGGAACGTTGATATAATGGTCCTGCGAGGGGCCGAAAACATTAATATATCATTATGTTCCGACAAAGGACAGTATTCACGTTGAATGTATGATTTTGTTCTGGATCAAGGACTTCTAGGAGTGCAGCGGCAGGATCGCCATGGAAATTGCTCTGCCCAATCTTGTCGATCTCATCTCTGGAGTGCAAATTTTGAAAATTGAGTGAGGAAGAGCAGGAAATAATTATGTACGTACAACAAAAGCACCACATCACTACGTCCCGCCTTCCGTAAGGCTTGAACGATCAACCCTGGTCCACTGGCAACGTAGGTTCTTCTGTGTCCCCGGATTTCAGCCTCGTCCCTCACTCCACCAAGGGAGATTCGTTGGAAGGGTCGGTTGAGTGCTTTGGCGATGGACTGCCCTAACGATGTCTTCCCAGTACCTGGTGGCCCAACAAACCTATTTGACAATTACAGTGAGTCACCCAGAAAATGAAAGAAAATAGGCGAGTAGTTACAAGAGGATGGGCCCTTTAACACCCTTCCTGCTGGGTTTACCCTGTTTCTGCTTCTCCGTGGCCCCTGGTTTATATAAAACCAGCTCTTTACCCTCTTGTGGCTCCTGCTTTCCTCCCTCTGGTTCGGAGGAGACGGCGGACGCATCCCGTAGGGCATTGATTTCCTTCAACCTAACCACTGCAAGGTATTCGATCAAACGTTTCTTAATCTTTTCCAACCCAAAGTGATCCGCGTCCAATTGAGCGCGCGCTGTGGCGAGGAAAGACTTGGGAGTGGTTGTATTTACGGGTGGTGTAGATGGTGTGGAATTGGGCCATGGAATGGATGTCAACCATTCGAGCTGTAAAATGATCAGTGCAACGATAGTGGAGACGGTGGTGCTGCCTACATAGCTCCTAATTACCCCATTTTCAACACTGCCCTGGGGGATCCTCTTCAGCCTCCTCCATTCCCTGACCCCCATCTTCCTCTCTTCACTACCAACCTCCATAGCCTCAATCTTACGCTTCAAGTCTGCTAGGTCATCGGCTTCGTGTTGTTCGTCGTCATCGAGCTCCGAGGGACCCAGGCTTGAATTACCATCACCGGAAGATGGCGGTAAGGTGGTAGTGCCATTGGGACTGGGAGTTCGCTGAAGGGAATGAAGTTCGCGCTGGATAGCAGCAAGTTGCTGGCGAAGGAAAAATTCCTTTTGTTGCTTTGATAATGACTCATCAACCGCTGTCGCTATTTTCTTTGTGACCTCAGATATGGAGGCCTGTTTGATGAAAATGGATGTTGAAAGCGTGAGTCGGGCTTCAGCATCTGGCGTCGATAAAATAGCTGGAGAAACAATGAATAAATATGATTTGGCGAATCAAAAACTCGGCTACCCCGCATACCTAGTTTGTCGTTGTACTCTCCATTAATGCTGCCCACAAGTACATCCGCCATCCAGCTCGCGCGCTCGTCGGTAAGATCTTCGATCATACCTGCTATCTTCTGGTATCCGTCCTTCCTGCTTTGCTGGACAGAGTCTCGTGCTAATCGGTCCAGTAGGCGAAGAGCAGCTTGTTTGAATTTGTCGACGCCTTCCTTTGAAGGTGTCCGTTCGGTTGGTGCATATTCGATTGGATGAAGAGGAATGTGAGTGGTTAATGAGTCCAGATCGAATTTGTTATCAAGTATGCGGATTCTTGTCAGACCATGTAACGAAACTAGGTAAGGTTGACGTGGATTACGTGCGGGAGGCTTAACCAGCCGAAGCACGCGGGCAGCCGTACCCCATTCCGATATAGCCGGTGGGTCGTTCGAAGGTGAAGTAATAGGCATAGCTGCAACCACTGGAAGAGCATCTGACTCTTCAATGAGACTCAAAATTGCTTCACCAAGCTCCTGTGAGACTGGCATAGTGAAGCGAGATGCTGGCAATAGGATCAGGGGATGGGCTAGGGCCAGAATCGGGAGCTTAGAGGTGGCCATTGTGGGGTTCGTAACCTTTGTTTTATTCCAGAAACCGTTTGGATGGAACGAACGGAGTTGTGAGCAGAATGGACGAAGTGGCGAGCGGGAAAGAGCAGGACCCGCGCGAAACTACCGCAGATATTAAAGCATACACGTGACCCAGCAAATTCACGTGCATTTCGGCCGGACTTGGCAGCCGACCTACCCGCCCAGGCCCTAAGGCCGCCAAAACGCCCTTCCTCGTCTCCATAGTCTCCCAAATCCCGGACGCATTCCGGGTTGCCCCAGTTACGTCCATACCACTCGGGAGATAATCTGGTGGAAAGGAGAACAGAATTTACTCACCTTCGCCGCCCCACCTTATGTCTGTCATGGCTTATTTTTACTTGGCTCAAATATTGATTGCTTGTATCCACTCATGGCCAGTCTTCGCTTGTTTTTGATCCCGTTATCAGATATTCCAACAACTAGATACATCGAAGGATTGCGCCAGCCCGTCTAGGCCCAATGACGATGATCAATCACTTGAAGCCGGAACGCTTTATTGGATTATATCCATGGGATTCCTGATAGCACTGGCGGGCACTTGCCTCCAGAAGCAATCCACTCGCAGTGATATGTGGTGCCAAAACGGGAGGGTCGTCTTTGTTGGATGCCCGCCAATCCACAGTATACAATTGAAATATGGCCTGTCGGGTTGAGCAAACCGCCTTGGTATTTCTTGCTCATTGACTCGCTGGGAAATGGTCGACACAACCTCAACCGGAAGCACCCCGAACTCCTGACGATTGCCCGCGGATTACTCGCCCTGTTTTCTCATGGGTCATCATCTCGAGAAAAGCCACGCACCCGCAAGCTACTGAGGGTGAAACTGCTCACAGGTCCAGTACGGCGCAGTCCCATAATGAACAGCTGGCACCAAGATAACTCTCCAGCAACGACCTGTCATTTCCCGAAAGATAACAATAGATGCATTGAGAGGCACTCAAATGGTCGGGAGTTCTCAGTATCTCGTCGTGCCACGTTCATCACATTCACAGGCCAGCCTACTCAAATTCCTCGTCATCGCACTGGGCACCCATGCATTGGGCACAAATCATTTGTATACCCCTGAATGAAGATGCCTCGATTTACAAGGTAAGTATGACGGGCTGCGAACAGGAGCCGGCTGGCGCTATACAGCTCTGAATTATGCTGAATCGGCGCATGGTTGCGCTTCTAACCATAAACACCCCTTGGTCCGGCGCAGGACCATAAACTCATAGAAATGTCTGGAACCGGAAAATACGTTTGGTCAATGCTACCCACCAAGCCTTGCAACCGGGGCGGACTATTGTCTCCCAAATCATTCCCATTGAAGGGAAAGCCGCGACGCTCACAACGACATGGAACTTAGAACTAGCCCTGGTGTCAACCCCAACCCCAACTATGGCCGAGCAAAACCATCGGAGATGGGGGTGGATCACAAGATCATCTGTCCGCAAAATAATGCTCTGACATTCGAATTGACGGCTGACAGTGATAGCTTTTTTTCTGGCGTCACACTCGTGCCCTGTGTCTGTCAACCAAAAAAAGATGACTATTCACCATCGAAATCGAGAATCACGCCGTAGGCCAAAATGCGCCACGTAACGCTGCATCAAGACAAATCCAGAACTACGGAATGCCAGCAGCTGATCGTCAGACCTGCCTTTGCAGGTTGACAGTCAACCCCGCATGGGATAGCAAGTTTTTCAGGCATATCACCATATTCGAAAAGGAAGCCAGCAATACCACCCTGCGGTGCCCACGCGTGCGAGATAGGTTCGGTTGAGTGCTTCGTGCATGAAGGTTGTGGACCCCACATGCTAACATAAAGAACCAACCCTCCCCCGAGGTTCAACCGGAATGTGGGCCTCAAGTTTGAAGTCATACGGACGATAAGTAGGGGACAGACAGCAATTGGGACTGAGCCTAGATCAATTCAGGCGTCAAGTTGATTGGCGCCTGGCGATTGATATTATCACCTAACCCCGGTTCAGAAAAATATCCCGCGCCACGGATTGCCCAATGACATAGTGGCGGTAACACCGCCAGTATTAATATTAATGCAATCATCTCCCTCGAATCGGGCATTCTTAGGAACAATACTGTTCCTAACCTTCCAATGCGATTTTTGGTGATGCTATTTGTGTCGAGTGGAATCATGGGGGGTCTTAATAACCCCGAACTACGAGTTCCCAGACCGTCCAAAACGCTCGCCCACTATCATGGCTCGTCGCCCAAACCTTCTATATCTACATTTTGTTCCGCTCCGTTGCCCCGTTTGCTTACTGCACCCTCTTGTTCACGATGTGGCCGCATGTTGTTCAATCCTGAGCACTATGTGTCACATCCCCAACAGGAACCCCATCGCTCAGATTAACCTCCTACCTATGCTAGGCACCATTATTATGATCGCCACCACCTCCTGCCTGTAGGCGATAAATTACCAACTTGGACAACGAGTTGATCCTAAAAGCGGTGCCCAGCGGCTCAATTGCTCCACTATTACTCATGTTCCGTTGAGCGAAACCCGGAGTCGGCATTCAGAAAAGGCCTGATGACCCCTGGAAACCATTGCATCATAGCTCGGCTGTTTGGCAAGCCACAAAAACCACATCGGCATTTCGAAGGGCTCCCATGATCCGTCTTCCTTGGAATACTCAGGAATGTCCTCGATGGCCATGCATCGCGATGATTTGCCCAGGTGCGATCTTCGAAGCTTGATCATGATGGCCAGGGGAATGAAGTCATGGACAAACCAGCATCATCTGCCTCCCTCCTCGAGGGGTCGCATATCTGTGTGTTGACTGATAGCTCCTGAACAAGGAGGGGACGTACCAACCCAGGACCTTCACGGGTAACCTGTATCCCAACTTGAAGCCTGCAAACCATTCGCACGGTGGCGACGCCGGAAGCAAAGAGCTGTAAAAGCTCAAGCAGACATAAGTGGTTGTTTGTTTTCCCGCCAGAGGAAAGACAACAGTCCGTCCTTCGCCCTGCATTCATCTTTGTAAAGCGGCAGGGTCAGGGTATGACTGGCTCATCACGAGTCTTGTTTAATCTCATTCCTGCCGCGATGTTGAATTGTACCCATGACCTTATCGCCCTTTGCTACAGGTACCTTCGTCTTCTCAGAGTTCATTCTGCTGTTTTCCCATTAATAGGATGTCAGCTCATAGTGTCACCGTTGCCATCCGAATCGTAATCAAGCTAGTCGCTCCAAGCCATTGATGATGTCCGATATTTACCAACTCTTGGCACACCATATAGGACTCGGGCAGCACCTAAAGAAGTAAAGTCGAGAGCTGTTAAGCATCGTACCCCGAGTCGGCGCAGGAATTGCAATCGCGAATAGATTCACCTTCGCGCTTGGCAGAACCATCTGATCCATATGGGGAGCAATAGGGACTCGAAGTTGCTCGATGGTCGGGTGGCTCCAGCCTCTTCCTCTTCGCCGCGCTCCTGGTACCCTGCCCGATAGGACGCTAAATGGTAATTCGTTTCCCGCTGCTAGCCCATACGTCAGTGTCTTGGCGCTTCTAAACCCTCGAGGACTGCCCGGCGCAGAGATGGAAAAACTTCCCTTGGTGACTCCAGGCCGGTCTGGGTGGGACGTTGGGACGGCATTAATGAGCGTTCTCCGACGCGTCGGCGGTGGGCTGAGACAAAAGGTTTGCATCTCAGTCACTAGTGATATGATTACCCTCCTCGGTATCAGAGCTCAAGGTATCTCCGCTGTTGTTTATCTTAGTTGTACGATAATTAATTATCCACCCGAAGTTGAGAACTATTCATCAGGACATGCACTTGGCATTCCCATACACCCCCAGACCCGTGGGCAAGTTGCCCCCCAATACGCCGCATCTCGCATTGCACACAGAAGAGAAGGCAGATAAATGAATATCATCCAATGGGAAGCGAGCTATCAATGGAGAATGAATGATACATCACACCTAGCGTTTATCGTCTTGATCGAGCGCTTTCCATGCACCCCGCTTGTTTCATGTATCCCCCGGCGAAGCCTACAGCGGCGGCTAGTTGGGTTGGGTGACGGTACTCCATCAGTCGGAGGGGTGTTTGTTTTATCAATATCCCCTTGTTCAAAAGCTGCAATTCTATCAACAAGGTTTGCCATGACCAGGTCATCTGCACAGATTAAGACTCGTTCACTGCTGTAGCGCAAATCGCGATCATGCACCCATGGCACCTGAATGGTGATCTCTCTCTCTGAAATGAACCCGAACTGCGCAAGGTGTGCCCAGATCCAAGGAACTGGGATTGTAAGCCACCCAGATCGGGGCTCGGCAGCACAATGAACCAGCTGATAATAGAATCTTCGAAACGGCGGCCACACAGCCAACCGGTGACCACGAGGTGAGCCTGGAGAGGGGAAATCAATCACACATTCTTTTTGAATGGCCGCGATGTTAGCTGTCCAGCGTTGGGGGTACGAGTGACGAGAGCTGTCGCAGCCTGATCACTCAGTGTTAGCTAGGAAGCGAGTGTGGCCGATTGGCTAACACGAACTATAGAATAGTGACTGGTGAGAGTGATGGACCCAATAGGCTGATAGCGGGTCCTGTGTGACCTAGTATCCAGAGTGTCGGAGTGAAGAATATTCGAACATTCTCCCGAATCAAGTCCGGGCTCGTGGTTTAAGGGCCACCACCAACCTTACAGGAGGTAACGAAAGGCACTGATACGAACCGTCACAATTTTCACCCCAGCGTCCGTCAATCTGTCGGACTATAGGGGAATATTTGAGGCCGATCAAGCATCACATTATACAATTGTACGAAGAAGAGATAGTTTGATTGTGGTAAAAAAAAAAAACGGTGTGGCGGAGGGGCATTGTGCAGAGAGTGTATTCTTATCATCAACGAACCTGAGTGTGGGCTTACTGCACACATGCACAGCAAAGAAAGGGAGAAAAAGAAGAAAACGAAAGAATGTATAACACAATCGCGATCTCGATCATGCTTGGGGGATAGTAAGTAAAGATAGATCGAAGGCAGTTGACTTGTGAATGGTGAAGCTCTGGGCTTCGGGGATCAATCATTTACTTTGTCATTGGGCGGTGAGTTCGTAGGTGCAAGCCAACCTTATAGGGTTTGAGCGTAGTTGGAGGGGTTGCAGTGCCATATCGCCATTCATACAAAGGTGTCGGACCTTGGGCGCATGATCATAATATCAGCCGTTTGGTCGGGAACTGTAGCGGCCGCAAAGTACGGGTGGAGAGACAAGAGGAGTTGGGAACCGGGCGTCAGGGAGTAAAGCTTCATGGGAGAGGTCGATATTTTTGGACACTTGTTACGACAGATGTGGATCTTTTGGTAATGGGAGCGAACAAGGGAGGGCGGGATCGTTTCAAGACTTTTGGCTTTCCTTGGCGATGAGGAAGTGGGAGTCCCCCAATGCTTGTTCGTTTGACACTTATAGTACGGCACTAGATAGTCTACACTATTACTTATTAACTTGGGAAGAAGCACACTGTAGGTCTTGGCTGTATCAACGGGAATGGAACTTGGCCGGAGAATGATACGGCATGTGTATGGATATTCATGCGAACGCGCCACCTGGACGGAATACTCTCATGATTGATTAGGACTGGGGTAGGCGAGCGAGGGATTTACGCCAATTGACAGAAATGCGACCGTTCAATGGAAAATCGATAGGAACATGTCGGCGTTCGGATTCGGAGTCGGAGTCGGGCGCTGAAATATATAATTCATTGCCTGATCCGATGGTGAAGGCACCACGCCCCCCGAGCGCTGTGGACTTTGTGGGTGAGATAGTAAACATGAGGCTCATGAAAACCCGTAAATTGTATGATACATATTATATCCACGGTGGTTAATGCATGTGGCTTCCGCCAGTGTGAAACGTGAAGGGTCCTAAAGCGGCGAGGCGGAGATTGCGGCGGGGATGACCGGCCGGCGAAACAGACAACCTTGTGGCCAAACAAGCCACAAAACAAGCGTAGCGGGTCACATATTTATTTCTTGTTTGGTAGACCATCCATCCTTTTTAACCCCCACCTCGCTCGTCCCCATGGCCAGTATTTGTTAACATCTGCTGCCCTCGACTTGTCGTGCACTAGTCCTTTTTACTGGTCCACTCGTCGTTTGCGATGTCCCCTAGACCTATCCTCAAACACTCAGCCACCATCCCCCCCCATAATCACCCCTCTCACCATGTCGTCCATTTCCCCCCGTCCCCGTCCTTGACCTGCACTTTCGCTGTCTACTCGTCCTCGATATATGACCGTTCACCTATAGTCGTATCTCCAAATACTTGTGCTCTTCCTGAACGCGGATGCCCGGGCCGCACTTATACTCTCGATGACCCTGCATCGCCCCCAACTCCATCTTCAACACCTCAACGGGGCCATCCATACGGCGGGCGAGATTTACATCCACGCGCGCTCGCTTTCAATTCATTCCGTCAGAGGCAGTCTCAAATGGACGAGGAGGCTGACCAGCTTCCTACCCACCCATATCCCGCCCTCCCATCACTAATACCCGACTTATCTTCCGAGTCCGAGGAAAGCGACAGCTTTGCTGGCCCCCTCCCAGAACCTGCCTCTGGCTCCTCACGTCATATCCATGGGCTTGCGATTCCCCTATCTCATCACGACAAATATACGAGCATCGACATGTACGGCTCTGAAACCCCCTCTGCTCTATCATTTCTGCCATACTCGCCTTCATCTCCTCCACGATCTCCGCATTTTTATCGCGAGGAAGATGCTCAGACGCAGAAAACCCGACGTCGTCGTGACCGGGATCGGAGACACGAAAGCTCCCGTGATCCCGACCGGATACGAGTCGAAAATAGTAACGATGTTAAATCGGGTTCGACACCAGTCAAAAGCAGATGTACGAGCAAAACATCGGGGTCATATAAATCCTTGTCTCTCTGCAGTGCCCTCTCGGGCTTCAGCATTGAGGATGATGGTTGCTTAGGAGGCTTTTGATCCACATTACGGGACCATCTACCAATGTGTTTCTGTTTTCTCGCATACGGGACACCATGGATTTTCCGTTTCGATTCTAGTATGGATGATGGTGTTACTTTTCGTTTCCCCATAATACAGCTTAATCGTCTTCATCCTTTCATGATGGATCCGAATGACCATATTCCGTTCAACCCTCCCTGTCCTCGTCCATAGGATACTACCTTCTGAACATTTCTTATACCCATTGTTATTTGAACTTCCACGACATACATACGACCCTTCTCAACCCGCCCCTTCTGTCACATCACTCGCCTTCCTCCCGGGTCATCCCCATTCTTCAACCGCACTCTCACACATCAATGTATCACCACCACCACGTTAGAGCTCGTTTTTTTCCCGTTCACACACATACCCTCTCTTTCCCCTTTGCATGTCAGGCCTTTCCATGTATACCTTGCCCGCACCAGGCCCTGTTAAAAGACAAACATTTTGATGACCATATTCTTGAATAAAGGACGGGAAACCCCATTCGTAAGACGTGGATGAAACCCCTGGTACAAAGTCCAGACCAGCGTTTTCCCCAAATATCACCTCGTGTTACAGTTGAGTGGTAGCCGCCGCATATGAGGCTAGTCACGAGCGTGCTCTTCCCCTACTCCTAAGGGAGAAAGTTGGACCAATCACTGCAATTTCTGGTCTTCCGGATGCATCCAACTCCGTTCGCGCAGGATTCTGATATTATCGATTTGATGGCGTATCTTCCTTAAGGATAACCGCGACAGCTTTCAATTACAATTCCTAACCAGGTGACGGTGCTGATATATCATATTATATGGCCAGAATCTCAGCAAGCCCGACCTCGACTTTACTCGAATTGAACGCAGCAAGGTCACCCTACAATTGCCTGTCCAGCTGAGCAGGATGCAAAAGGGTCTATGAATTAGTGTACCGCATCAGATATGATTACCTCGCGATGCCCTGTGCAGAGCTTATGCTTATTCAAAGTTGCCTGAGATCGCCGTTTAGTTCACGCAGAAGGGGTATGTGCGTCCCGAAGACCAAGATGCCTCGACTCTCCAGGCGATATTAGGAAACTATCAGAACCTCCGTCTCCGGGTCGGTCGGTGTTGCTCCGCACTGAACTCACATGTGAGTTATTGTCATGGTATAATTGAACTTGGCTCCTGTTTGATAGTCCTGGTTGCCAATGGCCTGAAACGTCTGGTGAGGGCTGATATATTTCCGACTGCACGTTGTTGTGTTGCCCATATCCCTCAACGGGGTTGGCACAATTGATTGCTTGCATGAAGGGATTATGGCGTGTATTATGGTCGAAATGCGCGCATTCTTCACCCAGCTGGCCACGACCAAGCCACGACCAGGTGGGGGGCGTTGTCCAACGTGCGCCCCCCTGCTTTTCCTCGAGGTTGATCGTCGGGCAAAGAATAAGGCCCGGTTCCTGAGGGCATTGTATCCTTGAAGTAAATCATTGGTGAGATATTGTTTTTCTGATCATAATATGTAAGTAATAGATGTTATCGCAGGAACACCGAACGTTCGGGCAGTTGAGGGTTAAACATGATAAGATGACAAAACGGGAAGGTTGAATGGGATGGCAGATTCAGATTGCGCACATTGATAAAAAGGGCGCCAGATGTTTACACGTTGCCGCCCAAACGAGGATTCACAACATACTACCCTCGACGGCCGCTCGCCGGACCCTGTTCCTTCAGAACATGAGCGCGTTGACGCGACCCGGTCACGTGGTGGGGGAGAAATCTCGGGGTTCCGAGTTTCAATATTCGGTGCCATTTTTGCCAGCCTGCAACACGTCACAACGACAGGGCGCAACTGAGGGTGTCATCCCGTCAGCGGGTGGGAGGATAGTGCTGCATGGCCACCCCAAAACATTTGGTTGGGATGGGAAACACATGTCCCCACGGCATTGGCTTGTCCGGAATTATTGTTGGATCGTGTATTTTAGTTTTTTCTTGATTGCAATATGATCATACTCACGCCAGACCCGAGCTGTCATGGTATTAGTATCTGTCCTGTCCTGGTGAGCTCTGCCGTGGTTTACCATACTCTGGTACCAACCCCAGATCACTCACTGCAACCTCGTTGCGAGATTATTACCGGGTGTAAGATTGTAGGACATTTGGTTTCCTTGTCGCCCATCCGGGTTGATCCTTCCTGTCAAGAAACGAAGCTGCTGGAGCCATGGGCCCTGCGGATAGAAGTGACAGCAAACCACTCCGCAATGCGCGTTCCGGTACCATCCATGACATTGAAATTGAGGAATCAAGTGTCCCATCCAATCACGTGTAACGAATTTCACTACATCACCGGTCCGCGTCGCTCAACCTCTCAATCCCGTCTCTCATCTTGTCAACATCCAGTCAAACATAATGGTCAAAGCTGTTGTACTTGGAGCGTCAGGTTAGTTGTACTTTCTTTCGCACAGCCCCTGATTGACATGTAATTTATATGAAAGGTGGTATCGGACAACCCCTTGCACTCCTACTGAAAGTCAACCCGCTCATCTCAGAGGTACAAGTCCCATCGATCGATCGATGGTATTATGAATCGCTGACCCATAAAATTAAATCCTTATCCTCCAGCTTGGGCTGTACGATATCGTCCACACGCCAGGTGTTGCAGCGGACTTGTCTCACATCGCCACTCCTGCAAAGGTCACTGGATACCTGCCCCCTGATGATGGTTTAAAGAAAGTCCTGACTGGTGCCGATATTGTTGTGATCCCAGCTGGGATTCCGCGGAAACCTGGGGTGTGTTTTATGTACTATCCTGCATGATTAGTCCTAACTCGATCGTATCTGTTTAGATGTCAAGGTACCTCAATTTTGAATATATCCTCCGGATGATTTATTGACGTGTTTTCCGCACAGAGATGACCTTTTCAACGTAATCTCATTATCGGTCCGGGATATGAGATATTGACTTCTTACCTCCAATCAGATCAACGCTGGGATTGTCAAGGACCTTGCGACTGGGATTGCGATCAACGCTCCCAAGGCCTTTGTCCTCGTGATCTCCAACCCTGTCAACTCGACGGTGCCAATTGTCGCCGAGGTATTCAAGAAGCACAAGGTGTTTGATCCAAAGAAGTGCGTGATCCCCCACGCCCCAGTAATTCACCGCTAAAACTGTCTTTCCACGCAGGATCTTTGGTGTAACAACCCTTGATGTCGTTCGGGCTTCCACATTTGTCGCAGAACTTCTTGGTGATTCAGCCGTATCTAAAGATGTGGTCGTTCCCGTCGTGGGTGGACATAGCGGTGTTACTGTGATTATGCTCCACCGCATCCTGACGCACCTAACTCTTACATCATTTTCCAGATTGTCCCCCTGCTCTCCCAATCGTCTCACCCCCTACCCTCTGGGTTGGCTACATCCGACTATGAAGCTCTCATCAAGCGGATCCAATTCGGCGGTGACGAGGTTGTCAAAGCCAAGGACGGTGCTGGATCTGCCACCCTCTCCATGGCATATGCAGGAGCAGAGTTCACCGTCAAGGTGTTGAGGGCCCTCAGTGGCGAGAAGGGCGTCGTCGCTCCTACATTCGTCAGCCTGGCCGCTGACGTCGATGGGGGTGCTGCGTTGAAGAAGGAACTCGGGCAGGACTTGGAGTACTTCTCCTCACGTGTCGAGTTTGGTGTGAGTCTCCCACACGTTTCACCCGCAATCGAGTGGACCCTCAATTCATTTTCTGCAGACTGAGGGCGTTGTGAAAATCCACTCTCTAGGAAAACTCTCCGAGGCCGAGCAAGCTCTGATCAAGGCCGCCGTCCCCGAGTTGGCGACCAACATCACCAAGGTAAAAACCACAATTTCATGTAGTTTCCAGGCTCATAACCTTTGCTAGGGTGTGGAATATGCTGCAGCCGCATTCAAGAAGGAAGAGGAGGCCGATTCCGCATCAAGGCTATAAGCACATGTGTAGCAATCCGTTCAACGTTGTAGATCGAGGTGTGGGAATCAGTAGAAGGAAAATAAACTATAAGAATCTGTACTTTTATTCGTCTATCAAATGTGTTCAGAAGGTGCCCAAGAGCGCACCCGTTCCACAAGTGTCCGTCTGTCTTCGTTCAAATGACTCCGAATGCGAACCTCGCAATCATCTCGTCCTCGTCCCGCATTGTTTCTTTTCCCTGCTGAATTCATTCATTTACTGACGGTCACAGCGGCACCCATCGCTTGAGGCTTTTCTCGGACAGTTTTATTATTGCCAGATATCCGGGGCCGATTTGGCCGCAGCGTCATCCAAGAAGGAAGAGGAAGCCGAGTCCCATCAAGGCTGTAAACCACATATATAGCCCTCTGTTCAACCCCGTAGATCGTAATATAAGCACGGGTAGAAGGAAAATGAACCGTTATGAGAACCCATACTTTCATTCGTCCACGAAATGCGTTCAGAAGGCGTCCAAGGGCACGCCCACTCTACAAGTGTCCGCACTCGTTTATTATATGTCAAGGACCTACTCAATACCCACGACAAGGGAAATATAAGGTCGAATGCGGACCTCACATCATCTCATCCTCATCCTGAATTTATCCACTGACGGTCGCAGCGGTCGGTTCCCATCGTTCGAGGCTGTTCCCCGATGGTTTTAAATGACCATGATCAATATTGCGAAGCACCGCGATGTACAGTGACAGGGGACGCGGTCTCCCTCGATATTCACTCGGAGGGGAAGGGGAGGGCCTGTAAGCAGCGATGAATGACGCACTTTTCGAGAAGCCCGAAAAGAACACCGGCACGGGAGCTGATATCTCCCCGTCACTGCGCCTCTGGTCGTGGAACTCAAATCGGTCGGGTCAACTTGCTCATTCTGTGGTTTGAATTCCGAAGGGACGGAATGTTGGGCACTGCGATTGTCACTATGCCAGCTGGACAAATTGCGGGGGTCAACTGCAAATGTAGCGCGCTTCATCCCAGCCGAGAAGCCATTCCTCAAATATTTGATATGCACGTCCAAGTCAAAAGTTCAGATGAAAATGATTGTGATACGAGGGAGCCCAGCTCCATCGATAAAGATCAACCTAGAAAACCTCCACCAGCTGAAGGGGCGAAGCGTGAGCAGTGATCGAAGGCCAATTCCCGCTTCGCCGAATTCCAGGGCAGGTCGTGGTGGTTCAACTACGCTGTGATTGAGCAGGGGCGGTGGTCAAGATTCGTCTAGCGCGAGAAGATCTTTCCCTGGAGCAAGTCTTCTAGGATCGGGATTCAGACACGAGGTTCCTCCGACATCAGAACTGGAATATATTCACCAGGACCAACTCATGCTGCACTTTGACTTGCTGGAATGCTCCGACCGCAGCCTCATAATTCAACCCCATGGAAGCATACCGTGGCTTTTCAACTTGTAGCGCATCAGGCCATGCTCTGCGCAATGCCTCGACATGAGAATCCAAGCTAATGCAATTCTTAGTGTTGAACACAGACGGGCAGAGGGAACATATACTCATTGTGTCCCTTCATGATTTCCCATCTTTGGTCCCGGCTCAGGATCCTGGTATGAGTGTGGAGCTCGTTGAGGATATCGCGCAACAGGTCCGCTGCCAGATCAATGATATCAGTGATTGGAAGTCGTCCAATTTTGGAGCCGTCGCTGACAGCCCCCGAGGAAAGAGGAATTATTGGGGTAGCGCGGGCAGCATTTTCCAAGATCGACATGTCTAGTCAAGAAAAGAAGGAATGGGAGATTTTGTTGAATGTTGAATATTGAACGAGGAGGGGGGGGGTATCACAGTTTTATACCTGCGATACAATACACACCTCAAGTGGTACTCCAATATGGGTCCATGGGTGTCCAGCAAACATCCGATTTGACAGGATCGCTGCATTTGGATCATCTTGTGCAATCGCAGGCCGTTCCTTCGACTCTGACCCACAGGCCCCTCATGTCAAAAAAAAACAAAAGACCGATCGTCGATTCTGATCCCAGCGGCAGTGATGACAACTGTCAGGGTGGCGTATTACCTAAATTACAATGCTGGATGTAGGCCCAAGTGGGTCCATTGTTATTCAAGTAACTTACCTGGAGGATGGTAGTTCGTTGATCATCCCTAATCGATAATCATTAAATCAAGGGAAACAAGGAGCCACGTCCGAGTCCCCTACGTATACGCCGCGATTGCTCTTCAAGCTTCAAGCCCCGAGCTTCACCACACCAGCAGCTTGTTGTCCTAGACTTCCCCAGCGTTCGTGAACGGATATGCAGAGCATCCTTTGTTGGTGGGTGACCTGTCATTATGGTTGAGAGAGACGGTGGTGACCTCAATATCAAACTGACCGGGTCGGGATCGGCGGATAAACAAATGACTCGGGTTCGGATAGCTGTCACCACGACTCTTCGCGAGTTTCTTGTTTTCTGTTGCAACCCTCACATGAACATGTCATCAGCCCTTCGAGGATGTTCTCAAATTATCTTGCGCGAGCACAACCTCCCCTGCCTCACGACAACTTACCCCCCCTAGCTACATACGAATATATATCATTGATCATTGCCATCCATTTTCCGAAATTTTACAAAGCCGCCGAGAAGCACACCCGAGCCCGGGCCCAATTCATCCGTAGCGTCACTCACCAACGCTCAGCACTCACGTGTAATTTAAACCAGGCGTGGCCTCCAGAAAACCCGCCGCCTGGAACGATGTGGTCGTTTGCAAAGACGGTGCTGGATCCGCCACCCTCTCCATGGCATATGCAGGAGCAGAGTTCACCGTCAAGGTGTTGAGGGCCTTCAGTACTTCAAGCTTCAAGGTTTATCAACATCAGATACGCAACCGGGGCGCGTTCGGATTTTCTGATGTCCTTATGGCCCCTATACATGAGTTGATGTTATCACAGATATTAAGTGTATGATTGTGCTGCAAGGGTTCTCTACGCAAGGGTATGTTTCCAATGTATCATCACCATTCTTATCTTACTGATTTGATTTTGATGGCAGCTTGAGCTTCTAAGACAACGGTTACATAGTTGGACGAGGAGGGGGTAGAGGTACGGGAGGTGTACGCTTGACCATAAAAATAAATTGCCTTGTCCAGTGGAAGGTGGAACGAAATAGCCTGACAATGGGGTTCTCGTTTCGTTCAGCAAACCGGGACCGTAATTTCCAAGATCCAAGTTGACCGCGAATCTCGCTAAATTGCTCGACCACTTCGCCCATAGTAGGGCGCTTCTGAGGATCATCCTGAACCATACTACTCACTAGATTATTCATAAATTCAAAACCCCGGCGGGCTGGAAGTGAACGATGCCCCTTGAGGTTGTAAGCGTATGCCCCGTTATATCCAACGAGGGTCGTACCTGGATAAGATTACGAACGACATTCCCAATGCAGTACACATCAACCATGAATGGGTTTACGAGGGCGCCGCTCTGGTATTCTGGCACAGTTTGGTCCCCCCCGATGTATGGTTCGTCGAGAGGAGTTTGGTCAGAATCGTAGCGACGAGATAAACCAAAGTCAATTAAGTAATAATTGACTGGTCGCTCAGTTCTAGTGAGTGGTCTTGATCTCCGCGCGAAGTCTAACGACATTCTAGGCTGTATGGGGTGAATTGGCTCCCGATAAAGATTTTTTGGGTCCATCATGATGTTGTTCCCCTTGCAATCTCTGGACATGTATTAGCCCGGTCACTCTATCGAATGCAAACTGTTTCACCGGTGTGCAATGCGCTGATTATGCATCAATTGTAGACCCTATGAAAAATGAGAATGGAGAATGGTTCAAACGCATGAGGAAAGTAGCCACCTCGAATATCTGCATGATGAAATCAACGGTTTCCCCAATCGTAGAAAATTCGGGCTTATATGATGATATAAGATGAGGCATGACAATAAGAGCATTCTCCCCATCTCCCGGGATTGTCAGGACATTATATATGGGCACGCAGTGATTTCGAGGGTTAGATGAGAGAGGTGCAGAGGAAAATAGCCTCCCGATTTCCACTTCAGTCGGGTATTTGGATAAATTAATCTTTTTCAGGGCGACGGTGGCCCCGTCGGAGATTCTGGTAGCATCCATGACGTGAAAAGCCTAGAGTCATGGTACTGTGATACACTTCAACGCAGGTATAGTTACATCAGACGTACAATTGGCGTTTGGCCGTCTTCACATTCTGCCCAATACTTATCAGTTCCCTTCCAAGAGGCGGACCACCCAGCTTGGTATCGAGGGCGAAGGAGATATCCTTGCTCCTCGAGCCATGATGCGTGGTCGCGCCAAAAAAACTCTGCTTGATAAAGGCGACATTCACCCATCACATCACTGAGAACATGGCCAAATAGCGTGACTTGGGGAGTGGGGGCGAGATGCGTTTGGGAGGTTTCCGCCATGGTGTGTTTCGGAGGGTTCTTGAACAAGAATAGGTTGTAGAAACTTATTGCATGAGACGAGAAATGGTTCAACAAACAGATATACACATCAGGGATTGATCAGACCTTGCAATCCCTCGATGGAAACCATGGCCATCGATATGGCTTCAGTGCGTTTTTCCCGCACCCTCAGCCCAAGACCTTATCATCTATAAAATCTCAAGTCCCTGCCATGTTCATCAATCATTACTATCCTCACTTCCCCTCCCCCCCACCCCCGTTCTCGACATCAAACAATGCCAGCCCTGGAGGCCGCCTCACTTATTGTTTCTCTTGGCACTCTCCTGGTTGAGAGTCCTCGAGTTGCGCAAGGCATCGGTAGCCTCAAACCGTCCGCCGATACGCTGATCGAAAGGACGGAAGCTCTCCTAAAGGCAATATTCAAAGAGTTAGAGGACCACCATACAGCTATGGACCAAGGAACGGTCACCACCATTTTTGATACATACTTGAGGTTTATGAGGCATTTTATCTGAATCAATAATTCTCAACCAATCTTTAGTCACAAAACACAGTTAGCGGATTTGCGCCGGCAATATCCCAACTCGTTCAAGTTTGCCCAGCTCTGGAACAAATACCTGGGCAAGTATCGTCAGCGCGCCGAGGTGCTTTATGGAATAGTTGATGAATTTCATACCTTCGTGAATGTAGGTTAAATACTCGGCTTTTCCGCATTGGGGGCATTCTAACCGCACGCGTAGGATGAATCTGAACATGCGAGGTCCCAAAAAATATTGGCAAAGAATGCACAAAAGGCTGCGCCGGGTAAGACTTATAGTCTGTCATTGTTATGGTGTCCCCAACCTCAGAGATGGTGTAGGAGTCCAAACGGCCAACCGATCCCCCCCAATCCAGACCCCTGCTCCCATTCCCTCAGCATCATCGACACCCCGAAGCAATGCAGAATCTTTCCATTTCCCCTTGAGTGGTGGTATCCCGCTTCAGCCAATGCTCACAGTCCCTAACTGATCCCTCTGCTCCCCACATTCTTTATCACAACATCATACACACATACAGTCCCTACTTTGAGAATAAGAAACCCAAGTTGGACGTGACACTGAATGCATTCACCACCAACACTCAAGGTTCTATGGCATGAGTAACTCATCATTCAGGAAAACAACAATGTTGTTAGCAATTACATTCGGCATCCTTATGTAAACTGTGCGTTGCAAGAAGCCGCTTCATCCAGACTATACCATGGGCGCACAGTGGGTGAACTTTTCATTATAAACTCCTGCCGCGGTTTATTACTTCGGAAGTTGGGTGGTCCATGGGTCTAGGTATGGCGTGGAGACGGTCCGAATAATATACCACCGCTGCTGCAAGAATGTTGAGCCACTTGCGGTGTCATCTTACTGTGTCATCTTACTGATTCTTACATACGATTGACAATGACAGTGCTATGTGGGTTTGATGTCGGTGCTTGGCCCAGTCGTAAAGGCGCACGTGCCGATATGATCAACGATCCATGAGCATCGAGTTCTGTAGTCAATTGGCCCTTTCTTCTTTACGTCGTCGACTGCAATTATCTTTTGCTTCCTCCAATCTCCTTTTCTGCTCGCCAACCCCTTGGCAGAGTGAATATTTCCCTTTGGTTCAATTTCTGGATCAGCCACTCCCTGAGGCTTGAATTTACTCTGCACAAGGCATAGTATGTTCTATTAGTTTTGTGTTGCTGAACCTTTGCATCGGCCTCCTACCTTTTCATAATCTTATGGTTTCAATACGACCAAGCGACGAGGACAGTTTGGCGCGTTCCGACACACCACTTGCCTCGCAAGTGGTTCTGACTCAAATTACGACACCGAATGTCCCTCCCGACGACCTTGGTGGTAGTGACCACTCTCCAACTGAACATTCTCCCGGAAGCTCTTCACGCACTACTTCGGATTCTTCTGCTCCCCAAGACCGCACTGCACCAAATCATCTGCCACTTCCTCTTCCACCACCCTTCGCAAACAAGTCTCAGGCTTTGTTGACATTTGCCGACATTATTCAAGATGGCGATGGTTCAGACCCAATTTTGCCTGAGATCGCGTCGGCGGAAGTATCTATTGGACGTGAGTAGTGAATATTGGTTACCCCATAGTTGCCTACATTTATTCACCACACAGCTAATGGAAGTTTTGTCGAGACATCATCTGGTCCTGCTGCTCGAGAGTTGAAGAGACGGTATGATCATCAACTCGGCGTTGGCAAGGCAGTGCGATCTCCGTATGCCACCACCGCCTTCGTCAATCAACACGGGAAACAGATGTTTCGGGTTGGGTGCGTTGGAACGCACATTATGTGTGAATGAGTACTGAATTTGTTCAAGCCTTCGTGAAGCCTCGGCCCCTGCTGTGTCTGCTGCAGCGGTAGAGCAGAGGCAAAGTCAAAGTCAATCCTCGTATTCACCGAGGTCAAAACGTTCGTCCCGGATAAGTATGCATGCATTCCCATCCATGTTCAAAAATGGGAGTATTTCGGGCAGGCCCCAAACAGCCAATTCGCAGAGTAGTGCTCCTAGGAAGCTGAGAAAAACCCGATCAATTCCAGACATGGTGAGCTTGGCAGCCAATGGCACACCTTCCTCGGTTCCTGCAACAGTCTCCGCCGTCACTGGTCGCGCGCACTCTCAAAGTGTGACCGCCGCTGACATTGGTCGATATATTGCGCCCGAGATATCCGCAAATAAGCCAAGGGCTGGCGACATATTTGGAGACGTTATGGATTGGTTCTCACCACCAAATACTTCGGCAACGTTTTCTACGCACAGCCTTTTTGCTCCAGGGGAATCAAAGCCATCTGATTCTCGTGGCATCCGGCGGTCGTTGTCGACCATAGCCCATCCTTTTGGGCCGGGTGTCGTATTTGATTCTCCCTCTCGAAAACAGCCTACAATGGAGTATTTACCCATGCCACGACTCTTGCGTGAAATGCAGTCTTTTGAATCAGGTTTGACCGCCAAACAAACAGACTCTTCTCTTATTGGAAAGGAGCCCTCCTCCCCCCTTGATTTTGATATCGACAGGCCACCATCTGCCATGAGATTGCGGCCATCAACGCCATCTGCCATCGCTTCTGATGCCCAAGCTCCGCCAGGATCCGCTCCAAATTCTACCCTCTCACCTGCCCCCGAAACAGTGATGCTGTCACGATATTCCACAGATGTGTTCGATGTTTTACAGACCTATCGAGGTCTTCCACTCTTGGAAAAGCTATCCCCTGATTCAGAAGAGACCACAGTCATCAAGATGTCACTTTCAGCAGACGGCAGCGCGGCTCCTAGAGATGACCCTCGCTTTGTGATCTGGGGAGAGATCAAGGCCGATCATGATTATGACGACGCATCGATTGCGCATGTGAGCCTCACGGATTTTTCGTCTCCTGCTCAGTCTTCCAGTATGTCACGAAAGCGAAGCACCAGGAGCTCTAGGTCCAAGGCTGCCGAGGCTCCTGCGCTACGACTATCCGCTCTGGAAGCTACGCATAAAATTCTTGTTGGGGCAACAATTGAGCGATGGATCGCACAATTAACCAGCGACTTGAATTACGATGAACTATTGGATTTCTTCTTGACCTACCGAACCTACGTCAGTGCTGTTGACCTATGTCATCTACTTATATGTCGCTTCCACTGGGCGTTGCAGCAACCGCCATCGCCACACGATGAAGCTGTCCGCAGGATTGTCCGTGTTCGAACCTTCGTCGCCATTCGATACTGGCTCCTGACATTCTTTCCTGTGGACTTCCTACCGAACAGAGAGTTGAGGTTATTAATATCTGATTGGTTGAATACGCTGGTTCGGGATCCGGTACTCAAGAAACATACTGATGGCCTGGTCAGAAACGTCTGAAACTATCCATGCGGTGATTGACTGTTTCCCCCGTTCTTTAGGGCATTGTGCGGAGGCTTATCAAGGTTGCCAAGGAATGCAAGCAATCTCATACGCGGCTTCCCTCTGAACCCAAGCATCGCGCCCCAACCAAGCCCGCTCCAGAGAAGCAATCACATCTTTTAGGCGAAAAGTTTGCCGAGGCCATCCGAAAACCAGAGGAAGAAGACGACTCCGACCTCGATCTGGATTTCCTGCCCGAAGATCCTGGCGTTTCGGATAGAGGTTCCACCCCCAATCCGGCCAACGCCCACCTAAGTACCATTCATGTTGGCGCAGGTTTCTCTCCGACCCGCCCTGCTTCCATGCCATTGACTACCATGTCCGTTATACACCGCGGGTCAGATGCCACCGCACCCGGACCTAACCTTGATGCTGTGTTTGCACAAACACCTGCTGCTTTGCCAATACACCATAATGCCTTTTCCCGTGCCTTCGTGAAAACCATTGGCAGGCTTGGTCGCTGGAAACGGGTTTTAAATTCTCGGGCAACGGGTCGCTCCGCATTGGGTGAGTAATTCACCATTGAATATCAGTCCTGCAGCTGATCTTTTATTTACCAAGATTTACTCACTGTTAACGGTGGAGTGGAAAATTACCTCAAGATGATAGAAACACCGCAACTCTCTCCGCCAACAAACATCTCCCTGCCAACAAACACCTCCCCGCCAACAAATATCTCCCCGCCCCCTCCGATTCCTCAGCCCATTATCGACCCCGCCCCTCAGAATACCTCCCCGTCCTTGGATTCGTCCCACGAAAGTTATACCGCGTCGCTTAAAGATGATGTAGGACTTCCAAAACCTGATCTTGAGAATGGGAAAGAACCCAATCATGATGCAAC
>QGOG01003525.1:0-10804 GCA_003313185.1 Collybia sp. MG36 | reverse complement strand
AGGTCGAGCCATCCACAGCGCCGCCTGCGACCTGTGGTTGTTCCATACTCCCGCCCTACCTCCTGGAGATGCACACCGACGTCCTAGGATGGGTCAATACAGCACCAACTCTACAATACATTGGATCGGCAAACATTGAGTTGTTCCGTGGGGAACGGGCCGCCCCCAACGCGGGTTGTATAGGCCTTCATTACACCGATCGTCTTTCCGATCATGCGGGGGGGAATCCCGAGACCTGTGCACACCCCGCCTATGGTCGTCGATGAGGACGTGACGAATGGGTAGGTCCCGAAATCGAGATCGAGCATCAACGCATTGGCGCCCTCAACAAGCACGCGCTTCCCGGCAGCGAGCGCCTGGTGGACATACACGACGCTATCAATGACAAAAGGTTTTAGTCGCTCGGCGAGGGCCTAGGTAGGTGGTTACACCACGTAAGACGAGATGAGGGTATGTAATGTACCTTGTAGCGTACGATCTCGCCTTCCGTATCATATTCAAAGTGCCCGTACCGCTTGAACCGCCCCTCGACGAGCTTTCTGAATTTCCCCGCAAACGTATCGTGGTCAAATAGATGGTGAACACGCATTCCCGATCGCGATGCTTTCCCCGAATATGCGGGCCCAATGCCTCGGCGTGTCGTCCCGATACTGACGCCCGAGATAATCAGAACGAAGGCGAAGGGGATCGAGTTTGACGAAGCGCACCTGGAGCCACCCAGCTCAACTTCCTTGAGTCCATCGACGATCTGGTGGAAATCGAACACGAGATGCGCGCGATCGGAGATGAACAGACGATTGGAGCAGTCGAGGCCTACGTAGGGTTCATCGATCCGTGCGTCGGATTTGGGGTAGGGGTAGGACATGGGTTATTAATAACAATAGGACAATTATAATTGTATTGGGGCACACCTTGGGCTTGGAGCGCATCAAGCTCCTCGAAGAACGACGGAATGTGGACAACAACGCCCGAGCCAATCATTCCAACACAATTCGGGTTGACCAATCCTAAATCGCATTCACATCAATGCGTAACATATGAGCCCGGGCGTTCTCCATACCGCTCGGGAGAAGATGGAAAGCATAGGTCGTCTTGGGCTTGCCCGGGCCGTCGCCTGGGACCACGATGGTGTGACCGGCATTGTTTCCACCAGCACAGCGCGCGCATACATCCGCTTCAGCGGAGAGAATATCGACGAGCTTCCCCTTCCCCTCGTCTCCCCACTGAGAGCCAAGGACGACGGTGACTGGGGGCGATTGTTTGCAAAGCATACAACATGGTCGAGATGGATAAAATCGCACCGCTCATGTTTTCTTGGTGATTCTGTATTCTCGCCTATGACTCTCGGTGGTCGTTCCGGGGATACCTGGAGTGGTCTTGATTCTTCAGTAGATGGCTCCAACTTGTCGGCCGTCGAAATATTGAGGAGTGATAAACGGCCGGCTACCCAATTAGGAAGTCGTCGCCCCGGCTGCGGACACCTCGCCGATTTCAAGCATCTTGAGCGGGATCCACCATGGCCGTCTTCCCCTCCCGCCCAGTGCGGCGCAATACATCAAGAGGCACTCTTATAAAACGGTACCCAGGCCTTTTCGGTGTCCCATTCATTCTCCTCATGGTCGGCGCATCCTACGGTCTCACCACGTTCACGCAAACCCGGTACGACCTGCATGATCAGAGAGTCAAGCAGGTGCTACTCACTCTATCCAATCCGAGGACACAGCGCTGATGGGTTCGTGTTGTAGGTGACAAAAGAGCAGGAGCTCAAGTTGGACAAGGATAGGAAGAAATTCGATATCCGGGAGGAGTATTTCGTGAGTCCTGGTCGTCCTCAACTACACTTGGTACTCATCGTGGGTGTAGCGTTTAAGTGCGGCTCCGACAGAAGACTGGGAACCAATACGTATACAGCGGCCAAAGGGTCTGCCGGAGTGGGGTGTTCCACCATCAGAGCCGGGGTCAGGTTGATGTTAGTTGGAGCGCAGCAAGATTCATAGAGTTTCATTCAGAGCGAAATCATATTGTATCCAGACAGCAATGGACATTGTTAGCCCTATTTGTAAACATTTCACCTCGAGGCAACCACAGCTGCTCCTCCTCCACCGCCGCCTCCTCCACCTCGCCTAACTGCGCGTCCGCCGCGCCTTCCATACCCACCCCATCCGCCCACATATGCGCCCGGCCCCATGAGACCAACACCGCCAGGCTCGCCAAACGTCGCAACATTGCGCTCTCTCTCCTCTTCGCGCCGGTTGCGCCCCATACCACCCCGCCCGCGTCCGCCACCACCACCACCTCCTCCTCCACGTGGAACAGGCGCAGGGCCCGGCGTCAGTGAGTCGAAAAATGATTTTTGCGGGTTATACGCAGGCGATTTTTCCTTTTCCTTGTCTTTCGTGCTGTCCTTATCCTTATCCTCTTTTTCCTTCGCGTCGCCCTCCTCATCACTTGGATTTGTGTCGACGTCGTCGGTTGCCCCAGTGCCATTACCACCCCGCCCGGTTGAGGTGGGGGCCAGTGCCGCCTTGTCAAACTTGGCATTACTGCCTTGGAAATCGAAATCGGTTGTGGGGACCTTGATCTCCGTCCTTGCATCCCTACCCCCATGGCCGCGTCGTCCACCTCGACCAGAATGATTCGGAGCCGCAGCGGAGACACGCAGATCGCCGAGTGCGCGCTCGACGGTTTCAAGCGACGCCGCAGCCGTGTGTACGGGATTCATACGGCGTGCGGAGGATTGCTGTTGGCTTCCTTGCTGGGCCGGACCATGTGAAGCAGAATTGGGTAATGTGGCGGCTGGGGCCTGAGGCTGGGATGACGAAGCAGGCTGGGGAACTGTGGCCGCGGCTTGGCGGGCCGCGAAATTTGGAGAAGCTTGGGGCTGAGGTTGGATAGGCACGGCTGGGACTGCAGGAGCTGGGTATGGCGAGTAGCCGGCAGGAGGGACAATCGGTGGGGCGGATGCCTGGGATTAGATTAGTTGATGTCGTAACCATGTAGTAATGTCACGTACCCCCAATACTGCTGGGTCATCGTGCACGCTACGGCGGGGTGCTGGTTCATCTACAGCGAGGTCCTTGACTTCAGAGGCGCGAAAAATGATATACTGGTACGGTTCCTGGACTGGGGGGATGAATTCCGCAGGTGGTCTGCTCGGGGTATTATTTAGCAAGGATTGCAACACGCAGGATACGCGCGTATATGAGGAAATGAATGACTCACCGCCTTTGCTCGGTCCCCATAGAATACACTAAAAATCCGCTCAAAATGGCACATGTATCAGCCAAGATGGAACCCACCATTGGATAGCTGTATCGTCGATGCGACAGGGTCTATGCCCGCCAATATCCCCCGGTAGCGCACATCCGAGTGCGATATGAGTGAGATGGGTTTCCTGCAATCCTAATAGGCACGGATGACGACTCTGGTTGGTGTGCACGTACCCAATGAATGTCAATGCCATGGGAACGGACGGGCGATTCTCAGCAAGAGGTCAGAGCAGGAAGCAACGAATTCAAAAATATGCGTAGCAAGAAAAAATAGTCGAAGGAAAATCAGAGCGTTGTGAAGGGCAAAGTTGGAGGAAGAGACCACGGGCAACGCGCTTGTCGAACGTGTTTTATTTCGCACTCCGCTTGACCACGAAAGATTTGATTTTGTATGCTCTTGTTTGAAACCGTGGCCATCGGGCCTAACCCCCTCGCCTCGGCCCTTGAGTCAAACTCAACTTACACGCTGGTCATTGGATCATTCTGATAATTATCGACGGCCCTACCATGAGGCGAAAAAATCTGATCCCCCCGCTGATTTCACCATAATTAAAAGTTAAAATGTCGAGTCCATCTACGCCAACTATTGGCTTTGTCGATGAACTTCAAATTTTGACTTCCATGTTCACAAAGGACGGCTCGTCCGTAAAACTACATACACTGGCATTCACCTGGGCATGCACAACGCAATAAACGCACCCTTCGGGTGCGGGTCTGCTTTTCTCTGCGCCAACCCTCTTCCAGGCAGGTCGCCTGAGTCCCTTCAAGATAAAAAGCATACGCCATGGCTCTCCGGTCTCCGCCGTTTATCAGAAGACTCAGTTGAGGCTACTACCCTTGAACAGAATCATGAGTTGGTCTATGCCCGAGTTGCGGCTGCGGTCCAGAGGAGACCTGGCTTCGCATCATTCGCCCACAAGTTAGTCCCGGCCAGGGCGGGCGCAGGCGTCGCTGTAAGTAGTTGCAACCCTCGCCTCGCTCGCGTATGACCTTGGGTCAAGCAACAGCTAAATTGCGCTCTATGAGTTGTCAGGCTGCCACGGGGCCAACAATAATCCCCGCTTGAACTGATGCTTGTGAACTCATTTGACTATAACAAAGATCACAAGTGCCCCATCGCCACAATGTGTGCTGTATATCAATTTTTGACCGGTCCACCCCCTACGAGCATTATTAAAGCTGAGATGAGAAGAAATGATAACCAACATGTTCGACGACGTACCTGTTGCTATTCCCGCTGCCTCGTTCACCGCTCCGACCCACAACTCCTCGAAGTTGATACCCTCACGTCGGAATAGGTCCATGATGGCACCGGACGACTGGGTAGTGACAGGTGCCCCAGACACGATCATAGATTGCCATTGCCGAATGATATCCTCTTTTCCCATAGCCTTGAGCTTTTCCTGAAGTAATAAATGCTATCGTAAAATCCGCGTTCAATGGCCAAATATCCAGTACTCACCATGATGATGCCAACAATTGTTGCCAGCGATTGCTTGTTGTGTAGCCGCCAAACTTCCCAAACATTCCATTCTCCGCCCTCCCTCGTCCATACACTCAGGTCCCATGTCTTGATGTCGAGCTCGCCCGCAGCCATCAAGGAGTATGCGTCCCCCACGGCATTGTATTCCAAGGCCCAGTAGTCACTCCGGGTGAGATAGCCTGTGTTCTCGAATACGAGCTTTGGATCGATGGCTCGATACAGAATATCGGTGTATTGTCGCTGAAATTCTTCCGGAGATAGGCCATTCAACAGGCCCCGCCGCCAACCGGTCGGTTTCCTAAAGACAATCTCAGTCTCTTTGAACCCCCACCGCAGACCAAGCCACAAATGGCCTGTGATGAATTCTCGCACGCCAGGCCAAACGAGACTGTAGAGGCCGTAGTCAATGATACCGTTGATGACGATCCAGGTCCAGCTCATCGGTGTGGGGTTTGGTTTCATGATGAATTCACCATAGAAGATGGAGACCATTGAATAATAGTGCGAGGTTCCCTTCATGGCCCGCCATGTTAATAATCCACCAAGGATGATGTTGATCCAGAGCGGTCCCTGGAACGCTATTCTAGCAAAGAATGTCAATTGACTGGGGCTGCCCGTGGGGCATATTCAACATACATTTTGGCAGACACTGGAGACCGGTCGATGTGAGTGATGAAACTATTGTGATCCGTGGCTCGGTAATCCAAGAGTTTCATGGCGGGGTGCTCTCTGGGCACTGGGACTGGGGTCGCCATGAGATTGTTGTGTTGATAGGTGCGATCTCCTTCGCAAGAGAGTGGCCGTAAAAAGAGTGATAGTGAAAGAGTGTGCTGGCGGTTGTTGTGTTTTGTGAATGGACCAATTGCTTGAGGCTGCCTCAGACTTTGAGGTAATGATTAAACGCCGAACCCGAATTTGTGCTTCTGCGGCCGCACAAGGCTAACCACAGGTGTAACTGGGCGCTTGAGGGCAGTCCCTGAAGCTGAAGCGCTGATGGCCTGACTTCGAGGGTACGGTGGTCCGGCTGACTTGTCCATTGCTCCTCCTTTCCCCCCTTCCCCACTGTGTAGCTCAACTCCTCCTACTACCCTAAACACACAATCTTAGCATCTCCGCTTCACCAGGGATCCTCCCTTCATAACCAAGGCGCAGCGTGGCGGGGGTGATCGTTATATGAGCTTGAGAACGCCGTTACACTGAATCCCCAGGGGTAGGTAATCGCCTTCGTTTGAACTCAATGCATCCTGCTGACCTTTGGGCAATAATGTCGTAGAATGCATGTCATCCGCTGGAGTTCTCACCAGTGTGCTCCGGAAACACACCGTCGCCAAACAAAGCACAAATTTCCATTCACGATATTCAACTGCTCTATCGTTATGTGAAATGGTTCGCAGGCTCATAAGGTCCGTCCAACACAAGGAAGGGTGTGCGCGAGTGCGTTATGATCAGCGGGGTGTATGGTGCTTGCAGATTGATTCTAGGGACAATTGGTAAGTACGGTGGTTTCTCAGCCCTACCGCGTGTGTTGGAACAGTGGGCATCCGAGGGATCGCAAGCTTGCAAACACAAACATGGTATAAGTGGAGAGAAAATTATCAAGTGTTGGACTAAATCGCGCTCGCGGTCGGGAAAGTGGTTTGGAACAGCACGGGTTCGGCATGGACATCAAGTTTAAATTGATGATGATACACGGAGGGCAACATCCTGGAAATATTTATTCATAAGGGGAGAAGATAAGTGTCTCAACTCTACCCTCAACGAGTTTGAGTCGACCTTTGAGACTGCTGATCTCACCATTCAGTAGACGCAACTCTTGTTCGGCTCTTGCCACCCCCTGCTCCAAGTCGTTTATAGTCTCTTGCATCTCATCCCACTGGCATTTCCTCGTTCTCGCCGTTTCCATCTCATCCCGTTCCTCCTTTTCCGCATCCTCCCGCCATTCCATCTCCTTGCTTTCCTGTTCTCTTGATGTCTCCATCTCATCCCATTCCCTCTTTCTCGCGTCCTCCCACCATCCCATCTCTTTGCTTTCCTGTTCTCTTGCCATCTCCATCTCCTCTTGGAACTGTTCTCTTGCCATCTCCATCTCCTCTTGGAACTGTTTTCTTGTCTCTTCTGCCTCCTCACGTTGCTTTTTCATCATCATCATCATTTCTTCCATCATCATGTTCATCTCTGTCTTCCACGTCTCTTTCAGCTGTTCAAGGTCATGGTGGTGTGCGGCTGTGGTAGGGGATTTCTGAAGTTCGAGGAGGAGGGTACGTGGTGGATGAGGTCTGGCCATTGGATGTGCCGGATTAGCCGCAGCGGATTAATATTCCCCCCTGAGTTGCTCTTGCCCCTAACTCCAAGTCTTGAGTGCTACATTAAGGTTACCCTTCGTTTCCGTGAGCTTTCATTTGCGTATCATTCTTCTGCTGTTCTCATTAGGCAGCTTTTCAATGGCGAAAAATTTGTAATCCACAGAACAATATTGGGTGCATGTACGTTGGCAGCAGGTTGCCTACTACGCGCTACAAATTCTGACAACGAGGAGCGAATCCCATGTGTTGTCAGTGAAACTACGGCGCGAGAACGCGACCTTCAAATCCGAGCTGGGTATTCTCCGCGCCAACCCGCTTCCCAAACTATATGCTTTGGACCATGAAAGCTCAAAATTCATGTTGCTGCTAAGGAGCTCAACCACGGGTTTGAAACAATCCTGTCCGTTCCCGGAGCATCTTCGAGCTCGCCGACATCCATGATGGTTCACAACCCCAATAGTAACGAACTGCATCGAGCTGTTCTTCCACCGCCTGATCCACCTCGCTCTTCTCCCACAGAGCCTCCTCCATGTCATACCGCGGCTAGCAACCCCAGCCCGAGAACTACAAGGCCACATGGGTCACTACATGCATTCCCTGGCGATGGCACCACATCGGTGCCCACCGGCGGCAGAGGGGCATTGAGGAAGAACTTGACGTGGCGAGGAGTTGCCTTTGATTTTGTAGTTGAGATGTTTGAAGAATGTAAATGATCATTCTCCAAGATCCCCCGCTTCGCGTCATGTAAATTCATGAATGACAATCCATGTTGATGATTTCTATTGTTTTGCGCACCCGCATTCCATAAGACGTCTGGTATCCGGAATACAAATACATATCAGGAGGAGTATTTCTATTTACATTGAGCACACGGCCTCAAATATTTAGTTGGTGGTTGCGGTGGTAAAAGTAGTATTTGCAAATCCAATCAGCTGGTTTGTAGTATCGAAGACAGAATAGAACCGCTCAAGGAAGGCAAATCCGTTGATGAAATCAAAGCCCTCACCAGTGGGGGTGCCAATATTCCCAATAATCAAGTAAATGTTGCCTGCCGTGCCACCAATGGCAGTGTTGAGCGAGTGCGGCCATAATTGGGCATTTGCCGTGAGCTCAAGTGTGGCCTGCATGGAACGCACAATCAGCCAACTGCCATACAACCCATTTCTGAACCTACGCAATTCATGATAAAGAATAAACTCTTCAGGTTCGCGAATTGAGCCGCAGTGATTCGAAGTAATCCGGTAGTAGCATCTAAGATAGCCCCAGTTGCGACGCGGTAGCGGGAAAATGCATCAGAGGCGATTAAAATCAGGGTGGTGCCTGCAGCAGAAGTTTTCAAGCCCACACTATTGCAACGATAGTATGTTTCGACCTACCCGTATCAACAATACCCGCAGAATGGCTCTGGATAGGCGTAGAAGCGCCATATCTGATCTGTTGGTCGATACCCCAGAATTCGGAGGCGGGCGCAATAGTGGTGAGGGTTCTAACAGATCGCGTGAAATCAAACGGATCAAGTCAAGCTGAAACCATACTGGAAAGCCGCTGTGCCGATTAATCTGCTGCTGTCACCTCCACCTGGATAGTCGTATTAAGGTTCGGCGAATGAAGGTATAGGATGTCAACACAAATGTGCACATACCCCAGGTTATTTCGCCGTTCAGTACTTCATCGGTCGTGGTAGGCTCAAAGGATATACTAATTAGGTGTGAAGGAATTATTCCTCGGGAGAAAAGGTTGTCCACAACAGTCGGTACAGTGCTCCCAGTAGCCGGTGACAATGTGTCTATACGGATAATGATTCGATGTTGCACAGAGGAATGGAAGACTACACACCAAGTGTGAGGTCAACTGGGCCCAGTCTATCACGAAACCTGGCTGTTAGCGAATGCATGGATGCAAACTTGATTTTGCAAGGTCTGACCCTAGAATGCCATCTGTTCCCTCGAATCCGGAGGCCTGACAAATTATATTAATACCTTTGGTGACGGATAGACAATTATTCAATCACCGTAGATGCTACCCCAATTGACTGAGCTTGGATAACCAACCCCGGTGCAAGTGTGACGGTGTCGGTGAATTCAGTGCCTTTAGTTGATAACTCAGGGTTTTTGCTAGTGCAAGAAGTTACTGATTCTTACCAGAAAATGAGCCAAATCCATAATCGACTGACTAGATATCAGTGGATGGTTGGTTCGGTTTGCATCTCAAGTGAATGGAAGGACTGACTACCCGATTGGATGTTTGTATGCTGGTTGATGTCCGTGCATAAGCTCTGCCTGCTCCAATCCATGTATTGGAGCTAAACGCCCTGTCAATCGGTGTTCTCTATACTGAAATTTCGCATGTATCACCTTCCCGTGTCGACCAACAGCGAATCTGGTTAATTCATATGAATAAGATGAATTATCGGTAGTATTTCAAGATACGTGCACGTTGTCGCAGGGGAACCCACACCAACAGACGCAATATACGAGACAGCCTGGTTATCAACTGGCTCATTGACTATGCCATCCACGCTAAAGTTCAAATTCCCCTGGTTAATTTTACCCACCGCACGGGCGCGGAGACCCTTGGCTCTGGCTTGATCACGGCGCAGCAAATTGTGTACACTTGTGAGATTAAGGCGCCTGGAAAGCGGGAGAGTGACAAGGGATTTTCGAACCACGATGGAGTTGGCGAAAACAGCATGGATGAGGAGCTGGAGCGTAATCAAGACCTGGAGGGGGGAGCAAAACATTGTGTTTTAATCGCTACAATATTCAATATCTCACTTTATAGTGCCCACCTGGGGGCTCTTTTCGAAAAAATAGCACTGAGAACTCATGATCAAAGGGTCCATCAGCGGTGGGTGTAAGTGGGGCGGCAAGATCGGAGAAGAAGTCAAAGGACATTTTGCTCCCATGGGTTCGCCTCTAATTTGAGTGTCGCCGAGCTCTCCACCAAACGCGATGTGCGAGAGCCTACATCAGGCGTGCGGACAGCGTGCTAAAATATTACCGCGCATCTCTCGGAGGTGCTCACGCTAGTCATTCCACTAGCGCGGTAGGACTGGTTTTCCGCCAACCGCGGCGTAGCAACAGTCTGTGCGGGATTTTCCCATACCTCAGTAGCACTGTCCGTAACTGGAGGTAAGTCATCAAACATATTTTGGCTCGGCGACGCACCGCGGTCGCCTCTACCTCACGCGGTAGATGAAGGTGCCCTACCGGTTGACCTAACCCTCCGAGCTCCAAGTCATAGACAATCAGATCATGATGTACACCTGCCCCTGGCGGATTCCCGATGTTCTTCGGGATTCTTCTACGCGTACGACTCGGTGTATCAGGTGTCAGTGAGACCACACTAAATTCCCTCATCCAGCGTGGAAACTACTTGCCATCGCTCTATGATCAATGCGTCTGTTCTCATCAAACCCATAGCTAGAGTCAGTGAATGATACCTTCGGATGTCCCCGGCCGCCTCAATGAAATCCGCGGAGCCCATCGGTGTGATGATTGGACGAGGCTCCAGGAATATCTGGCCAAGAAATGGTGCAGCTCTCTTTCCGCGATGGACGGGCCCAAGTATGTGGTATACCTTAGGCCCCATCTGAAGGACCAGTCGCCTGATGGTTCGACCAGTGAACAGTCAACACTCGATTGAAGTTGAGAGTTTTCAGTACCCAGCACCAACGGACGACCATGTTGTTGAGCGGCACATATAGTGCGCAGCGGAACTGGCTGTACTTACTGGTTAGCTGGTAGGCT
>QGOG01003515.1:0-52095 GCA_003313185.1 Collybia sp. MG36 | reverse complement strand
ACTTGACAACAGACCCACGTTGTGACCTCGTGCCTGACCAAATCGGGAATCACCGGCGCCTTATTCGAACCATCTCTTGAGAAACCTGGGCCTCCCAGCTCACAGGCCCTTCTATGGCCCCGTCCGATACGGGCAAATGGACCATCGCCTGAGCTGAGCTGTATTCCGCGCTGAAGCGTCGTTTGATGCTCCTTTTGCCTCCCCGCGCTTTCCTGCTCATAGCAGAGCCATGTACTCTTCCCAAGACATCACTCGTACCCGTATTCGACCCCGGTTGCGATACAATATTTGACCCATTTCGCGGTTGGGTTTTCGCACGTCTATGCTTTGGCTGATTTGTGCTAGATTTGGATGTCCTTAGTGTGGGAAGAGACGAAGAGAGATGAGGGCGGTGCTGGATATCTCTATCGTTACGGAAACCAGACGCTGGATCCGACTGTTCGAAGAGGCTGAATGCAGGGTGGTTCAATGGTGGCAGCGGCGGGGGTGAATCAACCGGTATGTGCTGGCGTGACCCAAATGTCATCCCGGAAGACGGCGGGGTGGGGATACCAAAAGTTTGCTGTGGCGACCCCGATGGGCCCATTTGTCCTTGGCTCCGAGGAGATACCGCATCGCTATGGGGGGTCGAGTGTGAATGTGATGTGGTTGTAGGTGTCTGTGGCCGGCTCTCGGTCTCACTGCTGTGCACCTCACCAGAGGATGTTGGGAAAAATGTGCCAAAGTCACCAAGAGTAGGCGGATCCCGTCCCTTTCCCCAGCCTCGGCCAAATGTCGGCCATTTAGTATGGCCAGAAGTCGATGGTGCCCCATCCTCGTCCAACTGCTCCTGGGACACACTAGCCGACACAGCACCACTGGGATCGTGTGGTTGAAAAGCTTCACCAATTGAATGTCTTCGGGTGCTTGGTGTTAGGGATGTGAGGACTGGCCCAGCCACCCCAGCAGCATGATCCCTGGTGCTCGTTGGTCTAGACACATTTAATGACCGGGGCGCTTCCGTGAATTCGCTCATCAGGGAGTTTAAATCCGGGTGTATGCGCCGTTGGACTGGTAACTCTCGTAAACCATCTGGACTTTCTTGTGATAGTGTCGTAGCTCTATGTTTGGACACCTGTGGAGCAGACTGTCCGTCGGTCCTAGCGGACGGAAGGCTGACCCCTCGGCTTCTTAACCGTGCTAATAGCTGAGACATCTCTAGGGTCCGACGCGTTTGAGGTCGCTAACCGTATGGAAGAATGGGCTCACAGATATTCAACAGTTATCGTGAAAAGTCATGAGAATGAGGTGGCAGGAGGAGCGAAGCAGGGGGTTTTGGCTGCTAATTCCGTTGTGTTTGACGTTGACAGTTTAGAAAATCAATTGATCCTATTCCTTCCAAACTTTGATTCTGTCTTTATTTAAAAAAATCACGTCCGTCGCTGGCATGATTATCTTTCAAGTGAGCTGTTCATCTGAGACGACTGCTTTTGGCACTGGAGTTTGGCATCTCTCGGGTAATTTCAAGGTCGCGTCGGTCACGTGGATAAACCATAAAGTCAAACGTAATGTCACTTGGTTGTCACACATCGTTGTGTCCTTGCCCTCACCAACACCAGCAGTACAAAGCGTATATCTCCTGCACACCATGGATCGCCTCGAATCTTTGGGGAGTACCCTTTCTCAGATAACCATGTACGACATCAAGAGTATGTATAACCAGGTGCGTCGGTTTCGGGAACACGTCGGTGATGTTTGACCAATTCGAACTCAGGCCAAAAATGTGGTACTAAATGTTAGTGAGATGGAGGCAAAAGTTAGGGAGGCAACGAATGACGAGCCATGGTGTGTATCTTCAGATCAGTGGCTGATCCAATGTTGACTTTTGAGCAGGGGGGCAAGCTCTACCTTGATGCAAGAGATTGCGCAAGGGTATGTGACTCAATTTCTCGACTAGCCATCCGGTCTTACACATATCCCACAGGACCTTCAGTTTGTGAGTTGGCATTTCGAGAGCTAATACCAGGCTAAATGAACTCAGCCAACATTTCAACGAAATCATGCCTTGCATTTACGCTCGCTTCATGGAGAAGGAGGCCAGGCAATGGCGGGAAATATACAAGGTTGGTGAATCTATCACCACCAAGGGTGCATCCTTGTTATCGTTACCAAGGCTCTTCAACTTCTCGAATATCTCATCAAACACGGCTCAGAACGAGTTGTGGATGATGCGCGCTCACACATCTCGACCATTAAAATGTTGCGGAGTTTCCACTACATTGATGACAAAGGCAAAGATGAGGGTATCAATGGTGAGTGGTCTGGATCATTCTCACCCCCGTTCTCACCTCCAGGACAGTCCGTAATCGTTCCCGGGAATTGGTTGAGCTTCTCTCCGATGTTGAGAAGATTCGATCAGAGCGCCGGAAGGCTAAAATCAACAAAAACAAATACGTTGGAACCGGAAATGATGGATTTGGTGGGGGCATGTCTTTTGCTTCTGGTGGCAGTCGATACGGCGGTTTCGGGAGTGATAGTTTGGGTGGAGGTGGGGGTGGTGGTGGAGGTCAGTTGTGTCTCGAGGTTATACTTGTCAATGATTGACAACCACCAGATTATGGGTCATATGGTGCGGGAAGTAGTTCCAATGGAGGGAGAGGATCCTCGTCATTCAGGGATGAGACTCGACGAGGAGGATTCGAAGAATACAATGCTGGAGATGATGAAATTGTTCCTGCGTCTCCTCCCGCTACCTCCCGTCCACCAGCTTCCAATAAAACTCCGGTGCGAAAAAATACAGCACCAACTCCAGCTCCCGCCCCCGCTCCCCCTCCCTTGGATGATTTGTTAGGTGGGCTTGGAGATGAGGATGGATTCGGAAACAATTCAACAGCACCTGCGCCTGCACCCACAAATAGTGGGCTCGGGGGTTTCGCAACCAACAAGGCCCTCCCTGCTGTTTCCAAACCACCTATGGGATTCGATGGTCTGTGGCTCATAAAACTGTCGCCTACTATTAAATTCAAATATTATCACCATCAGATGACGATTTCGATGACTTCAAAACGGCGCCTATTCAACCAGCCGTTTCTACGCAAGCTCCCGCTCCGCCAGCAGCAAAGCTCAACTTGATGGATATGCTCAATACAAATGCAACGACGACAGCCCGCTCCTCTGCTGTCACCAATTCAATGGCTGGATTTGGACAACCACAAGCCCAGCCAGCCCCAGGTTATGGTATGGGTATGAGAGGAACCACGGGGATGGGAATGGGAATGGGAAATATGGGGATGGCAAACATGCATCGAGCATCCTCGTCCGTCTCCTCCCCAACGCAATTTTCCTCGCCCATGTTTTCGCAACCCCAAACACAACAGAACATGTTCGGGGGCGGTTCGGCAGCTCCCCTCAAACCTACGTCACCTACAAGGAGTGGTTTCGCCTCACCAACGACAATGCGACCGACGTCGGTCGCTGCCGCTCCAGTGAAGCCCGCCAGCACGGGTAATTTTGATGACCTCTGGTCCATGTCATTGGGTGGAGGCGCAGCCAAGTCTCCCGGGCCTGCGAGCAACACTGGGAAATCGATCAAAGATCTCGAACGGGAAAAAGCTATGGCGGGGTTGTGGGGCGCGCAGAAACCCAACATCACCCCGTCGACCCCGCAAATGGGTGGGAGTAATGCTGGGGCCTTTGGGTCCTTTGGAGCAAGCTCGGCTAGTGGTGGCGATGACCTACTTCTCTAATGGGGTGCTCTGATTTGGCTTTTCTTATTCCAATCGAATCCGCATTAAGTTTGGGTTGTAGCTTGGATAGTGGACTTATTTATCTTTAGACTTCGGTTTTAAATAACATGGGCTGCACTCCTGTTCGTTGCATCTCAGGGAAGAAACTGGTTCAATCAAGGCAATGGTTGGCCTTGCAGCGCACACAAGATAATTTTGTTACTACATATTTGCATCACCTCGGCAGTGTTCATCGATTTCCAGGCTAACCCTCCGGATCATGGTTTTCGTGTAGACAACGGACCCTTTTAGCTCAATTTGCTGTTCGGGTGGAAGGTGTGGTCAACTGTGGAAAAGTATATCTTTCCCCGTTACATCCTCGCTGATCCAGGAGTTTCCGGTAGTTTCCGCCAAGACTAGACATTCCAAGGGTCCACTGGGCCGTGATGCTGAACCAACAACTTGAATGTTGTGCAAACCGCCCATGGAGATAACAGCAGGTTGTGGTACCAGTGCACTCGGCTGAGGTTGGAATCCCTGAGAATCGGAGTAGTCGAATACCATCAAATAAAGTACCTGATCCTGTATCACGAATACGATTGTGACCTGCCATTGGGGCACCCGGGCAACGAGCTCGTTTGCTCATGACATTGTGGATAGGAATCTGGGACGGCCGACATCAATGATACCAGGAACTTAAATCTAGGGTACTAATGGCTGCTTCCGCACGTATTGTGATAATTGCCCGACACTTGATCCATACCAATATGGATGCAATTGGGTATCAACTGGCCGCTCCGACTTTCCTGCACGCCCAGGCTGATCGATGCCCCATGTAATTATCAGGTGGAGTCACCCCCCCGAAACCGTTGAGTCAATCCCAAGGAGATTTTCTTGTAGCCTTCGGAAGCCTGTCTTGCCAGCCTATCTGGGCATTGCACGCGGATTCTGGGTGACTGGCGTTTGTGGAGTTCTCCCATTCCCACACGGTCGGAAATCGGGGGTACGTGGCCCAGCCGTCATCGACACGAACGCGAGTGTACCAAGGTCTGACGATCTGCGACACCCATGGCTTGACAATCGTATATGGGTCCCTCTCGTTTAACGGGAATAAAGGCCGCGCGTGGATGCTAGTGCAATCCCATCCACCGCGGAAATCCCCGCAGTCATCTTTCATGCCCATTCCAAGAGCCGTGAACCAAGCTTGTGGCTTAATGAAGCTGTTGCATGCTTTGAGAACACCCACAACACAAGAACCTGGCCAGTGGGGTGGTAGAGTGGCCACGGTTCGGGTGAATCCATCAGAATGGGCAGACATTGTGGTATTTTCTTGTCGATGAGGAGCATATGGCATCTGCCACTGATGGTATGATGAGACTGCGTAAACTTTCAATGACTGTATCTGCCCCGAAAGGACCATTTGCACTTACTGATGAGAGTGCATGATTCTACTGCATCACGTCGGGATTTTCAAGGTAGCATTCAATTTGCGCATACTTCACCAAATTATCCAAGTCTGCCAACTTGTGGGTATGTCTAGACGCGAGCCGTCTCAAGCTCTTTGGGGGTTGATCTCCGCTGGTGCTAGGTGATCCCCTGCTGTGGTCAGAGCAGAATGGAATAGCGTTAACTTGTCAATAGCTCCTTTCAGGGCCGTTCTTTGCCCACCAGACACATGTAGCGACTGGTCAGCTGGTGAGTCTTGTACGGCATAGTTGAGAATACGCATGGAAGGTGCGAACCTCATGGAAACGTGGTCGTACAAGATTAGTTGTGAGGTCGATAATGGAGATAAATCAGCCAGTGTTTACCGGTTGCGTGAACATTATAGGGGCATGGGGCTCCTCGCACCGAGCCGAGCCGTCTTCAAATTCCTTCCTCAAGTCATGATGGCCGATTCATAATTCATCATGATGGTTGGCATTCCACATAGCCTTAAAAGCAGCCCAAACCGAGGAGCAAGAATCAGAATCAGAAGCCCCAAATGATGCATTTCGTCGTCGTCGCAATCCTGCTTGTGGCGAATCCCACCACAGCTTTGTGGCCTCAGCCCAGGCAGATCACTACAGGCAAAACTGCTTTACGTTTATCATCCTCGTTTTCTATCAAGACATCTGGAATCCACAATGTACCCAGCGACCTATCAGACGCCATATCCCGCGCCTCGGGTTACTTACGCCAGGACAAGCTGGGGGCCCTCGTCCCAGATCGTGGGGCGTCATCCTCCGGGGCCATTAAGGGCGCAAAATCATTGGATTCACTCACCCTCTCCCTCACCGGTGCTTCCAGCGCTGGCACCAACACGCGGAGCATTTCAGAGGAGGCCATGGCTGACATCGAATCGCGCCAGGAAAGCTACACATTAACCGTCCCGGCTGACGGTTCTGGAGCCGTCTTGAAGGCCAATTCCACGTTGGGCTTGTTCCGAGGCTTGACGACGTTCGGGCAACTCTGGTATAATTTGGGCGATTCAACCTACACCCTTGAAGCTCCTATCGACATCACGGATTCCCCTGCCTACGTGAGCACTGAACATAGTCGAGTTCACTTTGTGATGCTTAACCGACCTGTTCCAGCCCTATCGTGGTTTCATGCTAGACACGGCTCGAAACTTGTGGGTTGGCATGCTAATCGCGTCTTTCTAATCAACTCATTGAGCAACCAGCTTCCCTGTCTCCGACATTAAACGAACCCTCGATGCGATGAGCTGGGTCAAGGTCCGTCGAGCTCTCTTTTGCAAGATGACGCTTATTCATCTTCAATTTAGATCAATACCTTCCACTGGCATATTGTCGATTCTCAATCTTTCCCACTGGTCCTTCCAGGGTTCCCCGAAATCTCGGCCAAGGGAGCCTACTCCGCCTCTCAAGTGTACACGCCGAGCGATATTAAAGATATTGTGCAATATGCTGCTGCTGTGCGTTATATCTCGACTTGGGTTAAGATGGCGGCAATAACAATATATCTCAGCGAGGAATCGATGTCATGGCAGAGATTGATACCCCAGGCCACACAGCTATCCTTTCCAAATCTCACCCCGAACACATTGCTTGCCCAGAGGCAGCCCCCTGGGCCCAATTTGCTAATGGTTCTCCTCCCACACTATACTTGATGGACACGCCTACTGATAACTTTGGATTTAGAGCCGCCCGCGGGCCAGCTTCGTCTTGCTTCCGCAGCAACAACCAATTTCACAGCTACCCTTCTGAAGTCTGCCGCGTCCCTATTCCCATCCAAGTTATTCAGTACCGGAGGAGACGAGATCAATGCCAATTGCTATGCCAAGGACCCAGAAACCCAAAAGGACCTTGGTACGCCGTTCTCTCACTTTTGATACGAATACATCTCATTCTCGGTTCGAACAGCTCAGTCCGGGAAAACATTCGAACAGGCGCTCGATACATTCACTCAAGTCAACCACAAAGCGCTCAGAGATATCGGCAAACGGGCTGTGGTTTGGGAAGGTGCGCCTACCTCAGCATCGCCAGTATCAGAAGCTGATTTATCATTAGAGATGGTCCTCGATCACCCGGTCACCTTGGCCAACGATACCCTCGTCATGTATGTGGTTGTGCCCACTAGGGACTACTGATTCCTCATCGTGAAACAGGGTCTGGATCTCCTCTGACCATGTCGCTGCCGTCGCGCAGGCCGGTCACAAGATTATCCACGCCGCTTCCGATTATTTCTACTTGGACTGTGGAGGTGGTGGATGGGTTGGACAAAATACCCTCGGCAACAGCTGGTGTGATCCTTTCAAGACATGGCAGAAAGTGCGTCATCGTGGAATTCTCCCAGACCAGTCTACTTACACCATGCTCAGTCGTATTCTTTCAACCCCACTGCCAACCTGACCACCGATCAAGCCAAGTTGGTTCTCGGAGGTCAGTGCTTTTATGCGCGTTGGCGGACATTCACTCAACATGTTTTCCCCATCAGGCGAACACTTACTCTGGACAGAACAATCCAACCCCAACAACCTGGACCCCATCGTCTGGCCCCGCGCTGCATCATCCGCGGAGGTTTGTCTTGCTACTCCGATTGCCTCCGCATTTGCTCACCCCCATGCGTACTTAGCTGTTCTGGTCTGGTCCCGGCGGCGATGCAGGCAAGGCGCTCCCCCGCTTGCATGACACCTCCTTCCGCTTTGTGCAACGCGGTGTCAAAGCCATCCCCCTCCAGCCGCTCTGGTGCGCGCTGCGCCCAGGCGCGTGTGATTTGAATGCTTAAATGGCGATAATATATAATGTGGGCGCTGCCCTTGAGGGCGTGTGTATGTATATAGCGCTGCAATTCGATTCGTCAGTTACGTTGACACCGTCGCTTGAAACATGTCTGGCTGACAGGAGGTACGTATCTTGGCTTGTTGTCAATCTGGCTTCAGATATGAAAAGCGGGGCAAATAAGGTTAACGGCATAACAACCTATTCATACAGAGATCCAGGAGTACAATACACTATCTCAAGGGTATCCATTCATCTAAATAAATAATTAGTTAGGGTGAGATGCTAAGCAACGTATCTCCCCGCGCTTGCAGCCAAGCATTGACAACCTCCACGAAGTCTCCAATTCTCTTGTCCAGCCCTCCCTTTCGGAGGGATACACCAACGACACTGCTCCCGTCTTTCAACGGTCCAGCCGCCCACAGAAAATGTCGGAAATACCCCGCCACCTCATACGATGGCTGGGGCTCCTGCACTAAGATCCGTGGTCCCGCCCGGACAACAGCGGCGCTGAACGCTGTGACGTGTTCCACTGATATAAGCCCTTGTAGCAGGATCGTCAGGCATAGGAAGAGGTGCTGCGGGGAGATGAGGTCGCAGTTGAACAGGTCGCCAATGAATGCTGCGAAGCACGCCGCTTTCGCAGCGTAGCCGCAGGTGGGGGCATTTTGGGGGGTCATGGAATGTGGCAGCGACTATAAGTGTGATTAGTCAGTCTCTGATTGTGGGAGGGGAGGAGAGCAACGTACGGGGTCCCAGAATTCGCGGAAAGTCTCTGAAGCGCATTCAGCTAGATGCCATAGCAGTGAACCGGCGGTGTGCGGCCCGTGGGTTTCGTGCAAAGCATCGTATAGCGCCCCCGCCACACTCGCAACTGGTCTGTCTGATTGCGCCATAGCGGACGTTTGTGTGGGTTGGCAGTGCGGATCGGCGCCTGCAAGGCACAGCTGCTCGGCAAGGGAAGCGAGGGTGCTTGGAGTCCATGGGTATGAAGAAGCAATATCGGAAGCATGACGCGCGAGCGCAGCGGCGTCTTGTGTGTTCGAATCGGAGCATAGAGTCCAGATAAGCTGTACCCAGGGAGGGGGTGTTTGTCGCGGCATAGCACGGTGAAGCTGGGTCGGCGGGGGCTGTGTGTTTCGTCGCATCGGGGAAGAGAAGGAAGGGATGAAGGGCATGGCATTTGGATTGAGCTCTTCAAATCCTCTGGAGTCATAACGATTCATGTGGTGGTTTGGGCCGTTGCGTTGATGAGGCTCTGGAGCAGGGGAGGCAGTCAACTCGCGGATTGGCGAGCCAAAGTGGTCGGTCGTGAACACTTTGGGGGTGTCTTCATCCTCGGACACCAAGGTACTTGTCGAACTTGTAGGAGAAGGTTCGTGGGTGCGAGGGGTTGTAGAGTATATATGATATGGGTGATTATTTACCACGGGCCTGGAGGTAGAGTTGGGCCGCTCGAAAAGAAGATTGAGGGCCTGTAAGCGGGGTGTGGGGTATGTCATTGCTGCGGAAGGTGAGGGTGATGAGTGATTTACAAGTTGGGCGTTACAATGTCTTAAATACCTGCTCGGTGGTTGTGTTCAAGCGACAGATCAAGCGGCGGCTGTGCAGGTGAGAGCCTCGGTGGTTACAAGGGACACCATCTCGGCATAAGAATAGCCCGATCGAATGGGGATATGATCCACGCACAAATCGGCACCATTGCCAACAATGAAAGTTGTGGTTCAATAGCGGTGACCAGTCTACTTGTTACAATACGTTGATTCCACAGCAATTATGAGAGAGACAGGATCCCCGTGAGTTGGCCACAAAAAGCGCCTGTCACTGCGAGCCTGATGAGTTGTAAATATTGGCCAAGATGCTGAAACGGGAAACAAAAGTAGAATAAAAGTGTAGCGGACTTGAATCTGGACGGTTGCAACTCGTGTTGCTTTTGTTAGCTGTTTATGGAAATTCCTTCTTCAAAATTGGGGTTGGAGGAGTTTGGGTAGGGTTGTCGGCCGTCAATCCGGCCCAAGCCTCTTTCCATTTTGCTCACTAGGTATGGACCGCATGGTGTGTGCGCAAACATATGTTCGTTGTGCTGGTAATTGAGTGAACCGGGTCGTTTCACTGGCACTGGTTTTCACCTTGTTTATCTCAAGGGGAAACGAAACACACAACCAAATTGTGTGCATCGCCCTCATGTTGACGTCAGTCGTGCTTCCTCTGCCATGTCAAGTCTGTAAGATGCAACCGCCACACACACACCACGATTACAGCCGATGGTATATAGAGATCTCTTTTGAGAACATTGCTGTGCGCCTGGGACCCTTCGTAGGAAGAATCTCAACCGAAGTTGCTCGGCCATTGCAGAGGCCATGCCTCGCTGGGATGTGCCGGGAGATTGGATTGCATAAGCAACCTTCAGCTCCTCGTGGTGTTCAGAGCGAAAGGCCCACTCTTGCACTTACTAATTCAACTTGGCGCTATCCGTGGGCGCATCTTCGAGGGGCGGGTTAAAAATGGACGATGCGGGTGGCTTGATCACATCCAGAAGTGATGTAGTAGTTCATGCACGCAATTTCATGCCGGGGCAACTTTTATTCAAGTCACACACGGACCGCTAGTTCTGGAGTTTTCTATCCCTCAGCCTACTATATATGTATGGTAAAATCACAAGACAACATGGCGGAAGGCGAGTCACTGGATACAGGAGATTATTGCATTTTTGACAGCAGTTTATTGCAGATCATAAGTAGCGTCAAGGTTTGGAGTTGAGGGTTTCTTATCGGAGAAAATCCTCATTTTAACCCCGTCGAGCTCCCATGGGCCCTTGGACACTGCCGGCCTCGTGTATCAGAAGGTATCAGATGGAATCACCTTGGGGAGAGAATATCTGATCTTCTGATCCCGGTTTATGAATAGTTATCGATTTCAGTCGCCCGGATTCAAAAAATGTCCCAGCTTCCCCCGAGCGGGGTTCTTGGATGTGTTCCCTGTATTCGGTGGGGCTTGATCCATAACTGGCATTAGCATTTTGGCTGGTAGTCAGCCGCAGGAGGTCACGCTTTGAGTCCCCCGAGGTGATATCGGAGATTTTAAAAATCATCATTTTTGATTCTTCTCAATGCATTCTTGGCCATCCCCTGGATCGGCGTCCACCGAATTGGGCCTCATTTGTGATCGTTCTCGGGTTACTACCGATCGGGCAATGGTATAAAACAAAGTCATCCCGCGGTTGAGCATCAGCGGCATCAGGAACTAAATATCGTCCACATATCATCCATATGGAAAGCCGGCTCTGGACACCCCCTACCCCGCCTGCCACCAAACTTGGGGACTATCGCCAGTTGTCCCAAACTGTCCATGTTTCACCACCTGCGAATTAATGAGGATTGGCGCGCGGCGCTCTGAAGTTGCGGCCCTAATCGACATTATAGCCAAGACGAGTCATCCGAGACCAGCTCTTCATTGCTACAAAGGTGCAGTGGGCCTTTGCATATGATGACAAATTAAACTTCTTAATATCAGTCACACCCAGTATGTTGCCCCCTTCAAAAAGCGCGATGACGGCATCGCTCAGAAAGCATTGTATTGTGGGGGCAACACCAAATCGATGCACATCAGTGTCGGGGCAAGCCTCAAGAAACTCCGGACAACCTACATTGACCTCCTGTATATTCATTCGATAGAAGAGGTGATGAACGGTCTCCACAATCTCACGCCCCCAGCAGGGCATCTCGGACACTCCGGCATGGGTTGTATCCAAGGCGAATCAGTACGCGCGCGATCATGGGAAGACGCCGTTTGTAGTGTATCAGGGCGCGTGGAATGTCATGGCAAGGTCGTTCGAACGTGACATTACCCCTATGGCCCGAAACGAAGGTAATATTTGAATACTGATGCATATTTACCGAATGCTCGATTTCAAGGGATGGCCCTTGCCCCCTAGAATGTCCTGGCTGGGGGGAAGCTCCGGAGCGATGCCGAGGAAGAACGCAGGCGCCAGACAAGGGAGAAAGGGCGCGGGTTTGTGGCAAATTCCGTTTGGGAGCGCAATGAGAACGAAAAACGCGTATCTGCCGCTCTCGAGAAAGTCGGGAAGGAGGTCGGCACGTCGAGCGTCACATCGGGTGGGCCATTCCTCTGAGGTGAAACTACATTCGGTTTGCTGATTGTGTGCAGTCGCGATTGGATATGTGATGGAAAAGGCCCCTTATGTATTTCCTATTGTGGGAGGCGGGAAGGTGGAGCATCTGGTCTCAAACGTCGAAGCACTTGACATTGCACTGTCGGGGGCACACATCGCCTATCTGGAGAGTATCATCCCATTCGACCCATTCCAGCCATGATGATTGTGAGCCTGGCGAATCAACACTAGGCTCTGGTTCTAGTGCTTGGTTTTTCTCTCGTAGGGAGACGGAACGAAATACAACGACTGGATCCTAGCTGGCGGAACTCTTGAGTTCCAGCCACTCCCCCACCCCATCAAACCGAGGACCTGACTAACCCTCTGAGACTAGCCTCATATCGTAAAATGTCGTGTCAATGAGGTGGGGCTTGCATGTACTTAGATCATGCTATGACGCACAGCGACAGTAGGAACGCATTTCCGTAGCGGGTTCTTGCTAGTTGGAAGCCTCGAGTGTATCTGGAGTTGCGTTCCTCTGTTGTGAGATCCAAATGGTTTGATTTCATCGACGAAGGCATGGATACGATTATGGTCAGTCACCGCACCATCAATATCCACTCCGAAGCTTGCACTGCCAATTGGGATCATGGGTACGAATTTCGAATGACAATGCACATTACAACCCACGCTACTACGAATAGTCTCAAAACCTCTTGAATCTGGGCCCAGGACTGAATGCTGTTACAGTGGCTACAAAGCGCAGACTTCACCCGGCTCGAGGTGGCGGCACCTATGCATGAGCATATTGGAGATCTAGGATTCCCTAAATGTATGGCGCTCACATTCCACCTGCTGTGGTGATTGGGCCACAGCATGTCCAGCCAGGTAAACCTACGCCACGTGTGAGCTGGAAATGAAATGAATGGGGCAGGTGCAGGCTTACAGGTGTGCTAGGATTTCAATGATATAGTATTAGATGTGTTTTTTAAATGGAGAGTATCAGACAAGACATACGACACCATCCGCGCCTGGGGGGTGGTTTATGAGTATGGTTTCTTGATCTCCAGTACGTGCAGACTTACAATGGTGGCGTGAGGGGATAAGAGCTGCACTTGAGGTTTGTGGGTTTGGAGCGGCGAGAGCCTGTGTAGCGCCAAGCATCAAGACGAGCGCAGATAAGATAAGAGCGAGTTTGATCATAATGAGCTTGAGGAAGTAACTAATAAAGCCAGCAGGTGGGTACAAGCAAACAACAGATCTCCCTTTTTATATGTCAAATGCAACGGCGCCCCTGAACATCCCAGCGCGCTCAAAATCCCCACACCCCATTTGGAGCCACCGAAATGGACACGACTGTGTGGCATGGAGCGAGGTACGCTGTGAGCGCCTGCGAGCGCCTGGCTCCGGTAGATGGATATCACATCTCCTCGTAGATGGGCCAAGAATATATACGAGCACGAGACGCGCCGGACGCATTAGGGTGATGGGTAGTTGATGAAGTTTGAACTGGAACTGTAGGCAGGGTGAGCCAGCCGTGATATACATCTAGCGTGTTGACGGCATTATTGTCTTCAATTTGGGCTTTGACAGGCTGACGCCCCGGAGTTCGAAATGTGGGGAGTCGGGGACCCGCGCTGAGGCTGCTCGATGTACATCATTGTAGACTAAGTAATGTGTAGTTCAGATGCAGCGACGGGCTCGAAAGAACTTGAAGGTAGGGTGACCTGTGATTGCGGGTCTCTCGTCACGATACCCAACCAAATGATATCCAGCGCCAACATAGTTTTGAATCTAGAGCCAACCTGTGCGCAAGTAAGGACATGACTCACATGGGGATAATTGGTGGCGCTGGCGACTGTTGGGACGAGCGGCCCCACCTCAGAACCGGGTGAGTGGTGAGTGGTGGAGCAGGAGACGATTCAATAGATATTTTGTTGAACGCGCACTGATCTAAGCGATCCTAGGCAGGGACCTGGAATGGAACACAATTCTACCTGTTGCCGACCGAGGCTTTCAGTCTACCGCTCCCCAGGGGTTTTCACGCGCCATACCATGGTATGAGTATATCGCTGAAGCCCATGACCGCTACAGCAGCCGAGGGACATAAAGTGGGCAACTATCCACAGCTGACCTCGGTGACTATAACGAAATGAAATCTGGGGCTGATAGTTGCGGAGAGGAAACCCCACAGGATAATACGCCTCTATGTCACCTATAAGGGCGGGCCGGGCAATTAGGACGGATTTCCACCTACACGAGCCCAAATGACCCACGTATTCAAGTTCAGGCTTTAACGGTCGCGCGGAACCAACTTACAATTTTGAGAGAGCAGCTGCTCGTGATAGGGTATGGCAATGGCATGAAGACTACGTAAAATGGAGACAACCGTCCCACCATTTTCGCATGAAAATCGGCAGGGAGTATTCTTAAACAGAAGCCCAGCCGATCTGGATACATGGGTGAGACCATGGTGGCCAGAAAGTGATGGGAGCTGTTATGAATATGGTAAATTGCGGCTCATTCACATTAGGACCTACCTCACCCTCGAAAAAAAATAGATCGGTTCGAGTTTCTGATGGTAATCCTTCGAAAGGCATACCTCCCTTCAGGCTCAACCTAACTGCAGGTGGGTACATCGTTATTCTGGGGGCGATCAGCCCGAGAGGGGTGTTCCAGTTTGTCATTTGTGCTTGAAAATGTGAAAAATATGATCCAAACCTCTAGGGCTGAGAGGGGTGCATCCAACTTGAATATGTTCTGGGAGGTAAGAGCATTGGCAATAGAATGGGAGAAAAAAAACGAGGGTGTATCAGCCATCGTCGACACACGGGGACTTGTTGGAGAGAGTCAGCAAGTCACGAATACTAGCGATGGCGCCACCATAGGCACGTAAATGTGAGAGTCATGTGTGAAATGAATCATAACATGAGAAATTCGAATGAAATTGCATGCGTTCGCCTCACGGCTCGGAAGCTGTAAGTAAGCCCAAATGGCGACTCGATGTAGATCAGACACTGATTGGCTGGGGGGGCGAAAACTAAGGAGAGACCGATCGCAACGGATGTGCCATGGTGGTACGTGTGCGTTGTACGGAGACATTCTGTTCCCGTTCCAGCTGATCGGATAGTGCGACAGTGTGCCATTTCGCCTTGCACTTGTGCAATCGTGCTATGGCAGGCCCGTGGTGTTGTGCTTGCGGCAACTGGGAGAGCTTCTCCCAATACTATATTCATCCGTCATTGGCTGGATATGTGAGTCAGGGAGTGAACGGATCCAAAAAGTGATGTGCTCACCGGCTCCGATACGCATATTCCCTCATTTAGGGTATACCCCGGGTGGGAACTAGCGTGGTTGTGCCGCTCAGTGCGTGGATTCTCACTTGTTCGGCAAGCCGCCGCGAGTACATCGGACGCTTTGAAAAGACTTTACTAAGTATAGCGGGCTAAAAAGATTTTCGTGTGCTAAAAATGGACCGTGGCCGCATGAATCGTGTTACGTGGTACCTCCAACTGCAGCTGCGTCAAGAGCCGTTCATGCAACGTCGTTCACTGGCATCTCTTATTGGAGGAATTTTATGTAAAGATCTGCTGGTGTGTTGGGCCCCTCCAGAAATTTGCCGAGGGTATACGCAACCTGCAGGATTGCTCCAGGCCGGCCAAACGCACGCACAGGCAATGGTATAAAATGAAGCCACTTCAGTAGCCTCAATTGCAACCTCACAAACACATCAAACCACTCAACCTACTTTCAAATGTCACTTATTGCTACTCTCTGGGGCCCCCCCTCCCCTCCCGCCACCAGGCTTGGCCATTATCGTCTCCTGTCGCCAAACGCCGGTGTGCATGTGTCGCCGCTTCAGCTCGGCGCGATGAGCATTGGTGACCAGTGGTCAGACATTGGCATGGGCTCCATGGACAAGGACGCGAGCTTCAAGCTCCTTGACGCCTACTACGACAGCGGCGGAAACTTCATCGACACGGCAAATAATTAGTGAGTTTTGATTCATTACACCTTGGTCGCGTGGCCCCTGACTTTTGCCTCAGCCAGGATGAGTCGTCCGAACAATTTATCGGGGAATGGGCAGAGCAGCGCGGGATCCGAGATGAGCTCTTCATTGCCACCAAGGTATAGTGGGACTCGAGTGTCTCTGCGAAGACATAAATCGCTAACACTCTTACCAAGTATACAACCAACTTCAAGAAGCGCGACGCGAACGTCACCCAGAAGAATTTCTACAGCGGAAATGGTTCCAAATCGATGCACATCAGTGTCGAGGCGAGCCTCAAGAAGCTCCGGACAACCTACATCGACCTCCTGTATGTCCACTGGTGGGATTATCAGAGCTCGGTAGAGGAGGTCATGAACAATCTCCACAACCTCGTCGTGCAAGGGAAGGTCTTGTACCTGGTAGGAGCATCGCGTACCCCTAAAAAAATATGCTCACGTTAAGGGCAGGGAGTCTCTGACACCCCAGCGTGGATTGTGGCAAAGGCGAACCAGTACGCGCGCGATCACGGGAAGACTCCATTCGTGGTGTATCAGGGTGCGTGGAATGTCATGGAAAGGTCGTTTGAGCGCGAGATCATTCCCATGGCTCGAGCCGAAGGTAGCGTGGATCCTTGTCATGACGTTCATTTTATTCAACCATATATACTCTCCATCAAGGGATGGCACTTGCTCCATGGAACGTTCTAGCCGGGGGAAGGCTCCGGACCGACGCTGAGGAGGAACGTCGACGTGAGACAGGGGAGAAGGGGCGCACGGCGTTCGGCCCTGGTTGGGAGCGCAACGAAAACGAGAAGCGTGTATCTGCTGCGCTCGAGAAGGTCGCCCAGGAAGTCGGTGCATCGACCATCACAGCAGGTAAGTGGCCCGGTCTTGTGCCACACCCGCGTCGTCGTATGCTGACAGTTGTCCACAGTGGCGATTGCCTACGTGATGCAGAAGGTCCCCTACGTGTTTCCCATTATTGGGGGCAGGAAGGTGGAGCATCTTCTCTCTAATGTTGAAGCACTCGATATCGCCCTCACAAACGAACACATCGCCTATCTGGAGAGCATCGTTTCATTTGACCCAGGTTTCCCCACGGCGTTATTCGTGAGTTTCCCAGGCTTATGCTGGAGCTGATTTTTGATTTTTGGCTCCTTCTAACAGGGGGATGGATCAAAGTATACTCAGTGGATGCTGGCCAGTGGGCATCTCGATCAACAGCCGCTTCCCCAGCCGATCAAACCGAAAGGAAGGTTGACAAATTGAGAATTACTTGAATCATGGTAGAGCACACTTGTATTAGCAACTAGCTTGCAACCTACTCGCATGTGGCTACATAATTGGCTTTGGTTCGAGCCTTGATGTTTCCATATGCCTCGAGGTAGGTAGAACGCTCCTCTTGGCTGAGAATTTGGTCAAGATTTACGGCCCCTAAGGTAAAATAGAGATTCAGACGATTTGGATTAATGAGGAGATAACTAACACTTGTAGTGGGGAGTGGATGCCTTGTCCTGGAAAATTAGTCGTCAGCCAGTGCATAGCTGGAATTATACAATGGAAAAGACATGCCGTTTTGTCCTTGACCTAAACTCAACGTGAGTATATCGTATCTGGCCCAAGAGGCAACGAACTTACGGCTTTTCCATAATATGCCCAAATCCAGCCGGTGGCAACGACCGCAACCTTAGCTTGGCCATCAAAAACACAGGTTTTGCTCTTGAGCTATTGTATACCAGGTCAATGGTGGAAACTGTAATTCATGTCCGAGGGAAAGCTTACGCTTGAGCTGCAGTGCTTCCCTGCGGGTGCGATCACCCACAGCCCAGCATCAACTGTATCTGTAATCTGAGTGACCTCTCTGCGATAGATAGCAATGGGTTATAACGTGCTTTCTCTGAAAATCTATCATCTTACCCCTTGGTGGCTGTGTTGGTCAATTTGAACTCAAAACTTGCCGATCCACCAGCCGTAGCAATCCCACCAATGGTAGCCTCCATTGTGAATTTGATACCAGCAGCAAGAGATGAAGCCCCTGAATTGAACCTCAGCCGATGAATGCGGGGGCTAGGAAAGGAAAGGACAAACGCGTCGTCGTCCATAATGCATCATTGGTAACCGTGGATGAGACCCCCAGTCTCATCTGACCATCGGCACCCGATATCTTCCCCTCGAATGAGGCATCATCGTCCCGACAAGTCTCTTTTTCTTTTCGAGGGATTCGGTGAGAACTTGAATTTGAGTTGAAAAAGGAACTAACCTTTTGTGCGGAGAGATTGAAGGGTATCGTCGACGCATGCCTTGAGTGTCATTGTTCGGTAGCTCTCCAATTCGTCATCTTTGATGTTTTTCCTAGTCTTCTCCTGCTCGTACGGGTTTGCTACCAGCTTGAGATCTCCCCCACCATAGTGGTCGTCGAGATAGCGGAGGACTTTCTGATAGCCGGGGACTAAACAAAAATGATCGAGAATGGTAATAATGATGAGGGGCGAACGTACTTGTCTTCATTTCGTCCGCAGCCATTGTAGCGCAGTCTGCACTCAGTTTCCGAGGTTCGTGGATGGTCTTTCCGAGAGGATAAGTGCCGAAGTGTGTCCCGTTTAACCCATAGGCCTCAAGGCGTCCCCGGTGTTCGTCAAGGGCAACATAAGCGACGTCCCGCGGCAATATTTGGGTAAGCTGGCTGAGAGGTATAGCGGAAGCTAACTGGATAGCGAAGAAGATGTATGATAGCTGGGGATGTTTCAGTGGGCGACTTTTCGGGAGATAAACAATGACCGCTCACCGAATACAGCATTGTGGAGAAGATGAAAAAATTCAATACAAGAAAGGAGGGGAGACCAGCTCTGCCAGTAAATCATGTTGCACTGTGCATTTTATAACACTTCCGAGACGATCTCAACGCCAAGCCGAGCCATCAAAGTTGGGGGAATCTCGGGATCCCAAGTTTGTCCCAAATAGGCCATTTTCAGATTCATGAATCGGCCCTCAGGTAGATAGATCCATGGTTCATAGACTCGGGTGTGTCTGGGGACCGGAGTCCTTTGGCGACACTGAAGCAACCACAATCGCTACTGTCTCATTATCGAAGTTTGAATGGGTGCGCAATGGCTGGCCTGCGCGACATATTCCGGCTTCGTGTCCCCGAGGGGAATTCAAATAAACTAGCTATCTAACGTGAATCTGAGCCTGAATTTTGAATGAAATAACCACTTACGCGTCGCAACAGTATCATGGGCTGCACGGTGTGATGGATCCATGTGCACTGGCAGAACACGGAACATGACCCTGAATAATTGTAACTATTTGTACAAATTGTAATCGGTTAGATCGTGCAAATAAATTACGTAACTGACCAGCCAGGTCAGCATCGTTTATATCCCTTGAGCGTCACGTTGGGAAATGAATGGTGTGTACGTTCCAATCCATGTTGTTGCTCTTCTCCGCAGGTTTGTAAATGTCATTTCGACAATATCCCTTTCGAATCATTATGTTCGCATTGTTCGACACAACGATGAGGTAGAGGCAGGTGGGGAAACACACGGCCCGCTCAGCCACTGGCACAAACCACCCACACACTCTTCAAGGGTAACACCTGGCGCAACTGGGTGGGTATCGTGGCCATGGGAGCTGCCTAGAATCCAGTGGGATTGGTCTAGGGGTTTACGCAAATCACAAGGTATGAAATAATCATTTGGTCATATCCCAACTCAATGTTATTGCTCCGAGGCAGCACACTCCTGGTTTCATTGGTCGCCCTCGCTCGCTGTTGACACCAATGCTACCTCTGCTGAAGACCCGAGCCTCAAGCCATCCCAGCATGGTTCCCACCCAACCCCAAAACAGCCAGAATCATACAACAAGCCGTCAAGCTCTTCATCACACAACCTCGATACCATCCACAAACTTCTCCTGAATCCTGCTCTTTATGACCCACTACGAAGCCCTCGTTTTCCAATCGTACTCTGTCATGGTAATTGAACCCTCCACGGTTTTACCAAGCAATGCCCAAACTTTGGTATTGTAGGTCTCTATGGATTCGATTCTCGTGGCCCAGCTTCATTCCCAAGCATGAGGATGCACTATTGGACAAATGTACTGAATGTTCTGCGCGACAAAGTCGGCGCCGAAGTCATTGTCACTTCAGTTCCAGGGTATATTATTTCTACAACAAATTGTAAATAGTATTCCTGAAGTACATCCCAGGACAGGATCTATCGCATCGCGCGCGGAAAGTATGGATCGGCAGCTACAAAGTCGCGCATTTGGACGCGGTGTTAACTTTCTTGCTCACTCGATGGGTGGACTTGATTGCAGGCACCTGATTACTCATGTAAAACCGAGTGATTACGCGCCATTATCTCTTATGACAATCAGTACACCACATCGAGGAAGTCCATTCATGGATTGGTGTGCGGTGAGTGGCTATACGCGTGATTTAGGCTGCTATATGCAAACTCCCTCTCTAGGAGAACATCGGGATTGGGAAGATCCAGCACCAGGAGCGGATTGACGCCTTAAAGGCGTCCGCTGCAAACCTGACCCCAGTAGAACCGCCCCGCGTTAGCACAGAGGGATCGAAATTCTCTATTAGCCTCTCTTCTCTCCCATCCTCGTTCACCACGCTGCTTTTATCTATCCTGGACTCGCCGGCATATGCTAATCTCACATCTTCCTACCTCAACGATGTTTTTAACCCAGCGACGCCGGACAACCCAAATGTTAAATACTTTAGCGTCGCGGGGCGGTTCGGGAGTGAGCGGATTAGCCTTTGGCATCCCTTTTGGCTTCCCAAAATGGTGCTTGACGGATGGGAAGAGAAGAAGCGGGCGAGTCTGCGGACGTCATGGGAACGGCAGGGGCAGGATACGAGCGGGAGTACGCTCCCCTTGTGGGCTAATGAAAGAGAATGGGGAAACGATGGTCTAGTCACAGTACAAAGTGCCCAATGGGGAGAGTTCCTGGGGATTATGGAAGGTTGTGACCGTACGTCTGCAGACCTCCTTTCAAATGCCAGTAGATTAATTGATGATAGATTGGGAGATGCGAGGTGCGCGTGGAATCGAATTTGGGGTGGATTTGCCCGCTCTACCGGCTATTGGCCTCGGCGGGTCCAAAGGAGTTGCTAGCACAGATGGCTGGGGGTTCCGGGATTGGGGGAGGTTGGTTGGTGCATGGAAAAAGGAAGAAAGACATAGGGAGATGAATAAAGAGGGTTCGGACCATCGGGCGCTTGAAATGAGGACGAAAGAAGGTCGCGAGAGGGAACGCGAACGGGAGCGGGAGTGGAATGATGCGGTGATCAAATCAAGCACCGATAAACTCTCGGCCGTCGTCGATTGGCTTGTTGAACAGGTTCCCTCCGGGAAGAAGACGCGACCTCACTCGGCGTTTGCTCAGGACAAACCCCCAGAGACCAAAAACGAACTGGCGTCGAAGCAGGATTTGGAAAGGTTCTATATTGCCCTGTCGAGGAAACTATATGATGAAGGGTTATGACCCCACGATAGCGTGTATTACTCATGTATTCCTTGCAGAATTATTCTATCCTCTATCAAACTTGGGGATTCGGACTTGCATCCCTCACCCAAGTTTCAAGCTTCAAGTCTCAACACCGACACTCAAAGAAGATTTCACATTTATATTATATATCGTAAAGACTACTATGCTTTGCACTGCGTTGTAAAACCTTGAGCATGAGCTACCGCAGTAGGAACAATAACGCACGCAGACTTGGACCTTATGTTTCCCGCACGATTCTGACTTGGGATTGGGTTTGCAGGTGTGCCTAAAACCATTCCTTGAATTAATGCAATTGGTGATTGATAACTCATGTTGCGTACCATTTCCCCTTGATCTTGATCTTGGATATCGCTGAACCCTGGCATTCGATATGGCTGGTCATGCCGCAACGGTCCCCTTTACCAAATCCCCACCCCATATTCCACTGGCAGGCCGAAGCGGTGTATGCAACATCTAAATATTGCCTTAATTTAGTAACGGTTCCAGGGACTGACTCGGAAGCGCCTACATCGTCCAACATGATCCCCTTCGTCTGGCACGGCCGCGAGCGCTATGCTAGACCCAGCACATGCACTGGCCGCACTGGCCGAAGGGAGGAAGGTGGCAACGCTGAGGATAGCGGCAATGGTGGCGGAGGAGAAATGCATACTTCCGCCACGATAGATTTTAGTATTGGATGGACCAAGATGTGCTGCTGTTCTTGCTCACATAGTCGATGAAATGAAAATATCAATTTGTGCTTCAACGAAGAGAATGTGTAGATGGAGGCCGGCTCGAGGGAACTATCATCTTTCGAAACCACTATTTATGGAATTTTTTCGGATATAACAATTCTGGGCTGGATCCTCATCCGGGGCTTGATGGTCAGACATATAGCTTACATTGCCGCCACGCGCCCAACATCCCCAAACTGCGATGTTCCATCACAACCCCGGGGTCGATATCGGGATTCCCGCCTGAGATTTTGATAGGAGAAGCGATCCCCCCTATCAAGAGCATTACCAGGCACTAGATGCCTCTTAGCGCTCAATATTTGCCCAATAATGGTACAATCAGACTATCTTCAACCAACCCGGCGGATCCCAATCGTCACCGCCGTCGAGAACATGAACGGGAAAAATCTGAGAAACCGCGCACTCGCTTGATTGACAAACAATGTGCTTGAGGCGCGGGGCCTCCAAAACCCGGCTAATGAAATTCCATCTCTTCCATCAATGGATCTTTGATGGTTGGCCACGGTAACGGATTTTCAACTCGGAGTCCAGAGTCTGGGTTTGGGTACTTCATAATCACCAAATGACGGTCTCCAATTACCGGAATAACCAGAGTATGGTGATGGCACATCCCTGATGATGGCCGCCCAGCCCGACTCTATGTAGGTCTATGCCAACGCAGTGGTGACATCATAAGTCATTTTAGTTTGGTTTTGTGGGCGCGGGAACCTTAAAGTATTACACATGTAAACAAACTCACAAATAAACCGTCCCTCACTGCCACCGTGTTAGCGCGTGATGGGGGACGAGGTGATGTTATCAACACTGGCCTGGCCGAATCTCCAAGTTACCGATAGGTCAAGCAATCATTCATAGATACCCACTGGTAGCGGTCCGGTGGCTGCGCATCACGACTCTTTACGTTGATGAAGTCGTGTGGGTCCACCTTGAAGAAGTGGCTAACGCATGGCGACGCTCCTCCTACACACCATGTGACGGCCATTTCGATTTGGCTTCGGGCCGTCACAGCACTGGTATATTAGTCTCTTGGTCTTCTGCTTCTTGGGACCCCCACGAAACCCACCCCAATGTTGCCAGCGGTCGCATTCCTACTGCTTCTCGGTCTTCAGCTTGTTGCAGGGCTCTGGCCAATACCGAGGTCTCTTCAGAGCGGGAAAACACTCTTGAAACTAGGCGCCGACTTTGATATTCAGGCCCAGGTCACGAACCCACCATCCGACCTATTGGATGCAATCGACAGAACTAAATCCCATATACACAATGACAAACTACAACGCCTTATTGTTGGCCGAGGAGCAAACAATATGTCCGAATTAGCCAAGGCCCCCAGCCTTTCACAACTAATTATTTCTGTTCGCGCTGGCCATGCCGTTCGCTCAATATCGGAGGAGGCTATCCAGCCCATCTCTAGCCGTAGTGAAAGTTATTCGCTAACTGTCCCCGGTGATGGGAGTTCCGCGGTCTTGACAGCCAATTCAACCCTCGGGTTGCTTCGAGGCCTTACAACCTTTGAACAACTCTGGTACGACCTGAATGGTATTACATACGCATACGAGACACCTATCAAAATTGATAATGATGCGCCTGCATATGTAAGTCGAGTTTCAACATAATAACGCCGGTTCCGACCGGATGCACATAGCCATACCGAGGGTTAATGCTTGACACTGCTCGAAATTTGTGAGTTGAAGATGAGGTAAATTACATGTTACTGAATCGTCTCTCCAGCTTTGGAGTGCAAGACATCAAAAGAACACTGGATACCATGAGTCTCGTCAAAGTCAGTTACCCAGGGTTTCGTATCATTCATCCACTCAAGTCCATAGATGAATACGTTCCATTGGCACATTGTCGATTCTCAAAGTTTCCCCTTGGATATCGCTGAATTCCCCGAAATCGCACGCCAAGGAGCTTATTCGTCAGCGGAGACTTACAAAACCACCGATATCCAGGATATCGTCTCTTATGCCGGTGCAGTGCGTCATAAGTCTGTTTTGTGATTTCATGGTTCTCAAGTAGAGTTGACAGAGAGGGATCGACGTACTCATGGTTTGTTATTCTTTGAGCGACATTGTAGCACTCAAGTTGTTTTCAATCATAGGAAATAGATACACCAGGTCATACTGCTATCATCGCAGAGTCTCATCCTGAACACTTGACCTGCAACACACCTGCCACGGCATTTTCAGGAGAACCACCTACGGGGCAATTGCGATTCTCATCTCCCGCTACCACGAACTTCAGTGTCTCCCTTCTTTCCTCAATCGCAAAAACCCTCCCCTCAACATTCTTCAGCACCGGGGGAGATGAAGTAGATACAGATTGTTATACACACGACGCTCAGACCCAGGCCGACCTCAAGAGCAGTGGACGGACTCTTGAGCAGGCGCTGAGTGTATTCGTTCAGGCCACGCATACAGCTATTGCAGGGTTAGGGAAATCACCTGTTGTTTGGGAAGGTGGGTCTTCGCCCCCTTGGTCCTCGTCTCACATTTATATATGGCCTAGAAATGGTCCTCGAACACCAAATTTCCTTGAGGAATGACACGGTTGTCATGTAAGTTTGGGCTCGTGTAAATCTGGGCCCGGTGTTCAATCCATCTCAGGGTGTGGATATCCTCGCAGCATGCTGCCTCTGTCGCAGCGAAGAACTTCCGCATCGTCCACGCCCCGTCGGATTACTTTTATCTTGTGCGCTGTTGTTTTATGTCCCAAATATTTATTTACAAGCTTGGGCTGTAGGACTGTGGCGGTGGGGAATGGTTAGGCAACAGCCCAAATTCGTACGCAGATTTTTTTGACGATTTGAATTTATTTGCTCATGTGGAATTATCATATAGAAATAGTTGGTGTGATCCGTTCAAGTCATGGCAGAAGGTTTTCCTTGATGGTCCCTACTCAAGGTCGCCACAGCTTGATATTTCCATCCTCTAGGCATATACGTTCGATCCCCTTGCGAATTTGACGGCCGCACAAGCTCCGCTTGTCCTTGGTGGTACTTTTTCAACTCTTAACATTTTCTGCATTTGCTGACGCCCAATGTTTAGGTCAACAACTGCTCTGGACGGAACAGTCATCCCCGGAAAACCTCGATCCGATTGTTTGGCCCCGTGCTGCCAGTTCTGCTGAGGTTGGTCAATCAATCTGACAACCAACCCATGTAGATTCACCAATTCTCATGCTCAGGTATTCTGGACTGGTGCACATCTTCCCGACGGGAATCGCCTGAATCTGACCTTCGCGCTGCCCCGAATGCATGATATTCGTTACCGAATGGTACAACGAGGTGTCAGAGCGATTGCGTTGCAGCCCCAGTGGTGCGCGTTGCGCCCAGGGAATTGTAACGCTTGAAATGGGTATTCATCTATCATGCTAGTATGTCCTGTCCCTATCAAAGTCAATATGTATCTCCATTTCTTGTATTACACACCCTACTATGTGCTAAACGTCGACAAGCTTTCCCGTATCCTGAGCTTCACATTACGGTCGCCCGTCCATTCAAAATGCACCCACTCTAATGTGCCTGCGATCGTCATTTCGGCTGTCTAGATGTCAGTTGATAGATCAGGCTGTGGTAGGAAGAGTAAACCTTCTGCTCCCACGTTGAACGGGATGGTCTTGAATGGCTGGGAGCCACCATGGCCTTGCCGTGGGGGCGCACCGGGGTTGAAGAAACTGGAAAAGCTGGTTCCAACTTTCCAAACTAAGACGACGCTCTCCTCGAGCGAAAGTGTTACCAAACGTCGGCCGTCAGGAGAGAAACTGCATGCGGTGATACGTTCTTTGTGTCCCTCAAGGACATACAACCGGATCGCTGTCTTGAGGTCGTACATGACGATTGCACCCTCACTCGTCCCAACCGCAAGTCGTTGAGTGGACATATGGAAATCGATCGTTGGGAAGCTGAGAGGGTGAGTACTTCATTCGGGTGATACTATTACGGCTACATACGTTTTGACAACATGGCCGATAATTTCCGTGGCAGCATCCAGGACTGCGTCGCGATGGGAAGTTGAATTGGGATCAAGGGATTTCACTACCGCCTCCATAAGTTTGGGAAGATTGGGTTGAAGCACAAGGGGACGCTGATAGAAAATGTCAGATCCCTGAAAGGCAGAATTAGGAAAAATTTGGAACTTTGCGGATAAGGAATGCCACGATCTGCATAACGGATCTTCGATGCTCCACATTAAGGGGAGTAAGAATATCCAGCCCAAGAGTGGTCATAAACAAGGGCGTGTTACTGGACGCGGTTTGCAGAACCGCAAGCCGCGCCTGGGCAGCAACATTCTGGAGGGTAATATTTTCCTTTCGCGAGCTGGTCGCCAGCATGAACAAGGCCCGCAAAATTTCGATAGCATCAATATAATGTTGCCAGACATGGAAGCCACGCGAGCACAAGTCAATCGCCAGGACTCTATAGAGCGATTGTTCATCATGCAAGTATAGTGTGATAGATTTGGAGATATCTGTGAGGGCACTAATAGGTGCCTTTTCAGTGGTCTGAGGGGCGATGCAGAGCGGGGTGGTGACCTTGGTGAAAGCAAACTATATTTTTCTGCGGCGATATAACCGCAAAGAAATAGGGCTAGACCCGAAGTTACTGATTCTCTCTCAGCGGGTGGTTGTAAACAAGGCACTAATATCCCTGTTAGTTGTTGGAATAAACGCTTCGGACTAAACTTGCAATAGTGTTGCCATTGCTCTGCTACAGCATTAGCGTCTTCATCCGATAGGCGGGCGACGGTCGCATCGAAGAGCATCCGAGATGCTTGTCGCAGCTCGACTAAGGAAAATCACTTTCAAATTTCAGGTGGGGCAAGGGGGAGATGGGCTTACTTGATCCCTCAAACCACCTCCTCGCAAGAAAAACGAGACTTGGAGGTTTGAACAATGGTCCTATAATCATTGCCAGGGAAGTCGCATAAAAGCCGGAGACAGAGTTTGCAGCCTCCGATAATTCTGATGGGATGCGGTCAGTATGTTTGAGATAAGCGGGGATGAAATGGTTCACCTTCGAAGAGCCCGAGAGCCCGGAGGAGGACAACAATAGATAGCAATCGTGCCGCAGAGCTGTCACTGGATACGCACCAACAATGAGCAGCATCGGTGGGTGGGGAGAGGGTATATGTTCCAAGGCTGTCAAAGTAAGCTCTGGCCCACAAAAAAAAAATACACGTAGAGTACCTAGAAAACCCTGGAGAGACAGACGTAGTAGGAATTCCCAGCTTTCCAAAACAAAGATAATCAATCTCTTCTTTCAGACCGGGTGTCAATACCGTTGACAAAACGGATCGAAGTCTGTCCAGAGTTGAGAGAATTGAACGGGTTTGAGCTCTATTGGTACTGATTGATTTTGCGATGGCGGTGGACTCGCCAACGAATCGATCTAAATCGAGCACAAGGGTGTTGGCTAAAAATGGCGTTATAATTGCAGTACCCCGATCTGGGCGTAATAATACCTGCATCTGGCGCATTCAAGGTCTTATTGACAACTCTTAGAGCGCTCTCTTCCCTGGGTTTTATTTTGTCATCAAGGAAACTGGGGGAATGTCAGTCGTGGCTTGCCCGAGAAATGCATATCTTACATTGTCGTCCAACCACTCTTATTCAAAAGCTCGGCGGATTTTTCTGCCCCAACGGCCCTCCGGAACTCCTTTTCCCGCAGATCCCATAGCCGTGCACGGTGATCTCTATACAATAGAAGCAGGTTATCACCTTCAACACTAATCGCGAGGAGTGCGGAGGCTGATCCTGGGATGAGATAGAGGCTTCTTGATGTTAGTCTTAGTGAGATTCGTGTGCACAAAATGCTCACAATTGAAATCCATCAATTGCAATGACCGCAATCGTTCCGTCCTGGGAGATACATAATACGCACCCGCGCAATGAGCCCGGGTTTTCCTCTGGAAATTGGACGACTTCCTCAATCGGAGTGGTAAAGACGATCCACCTGGCACAAAGCTTCAAAGTGCTGGGAGCATATCTTCGTAAGCATTGCGAGTGATCAGAAAAATCACAGACTCCAAGGCCCAGAATGCGATGGAACCGTCATCTGCCCCACCAACAAGGAACCGTTCACTCGTTCTCGCGTTTTGAACCATGTGTAGGCTAACGATATACCCGTGAAGCTGCACCTGGGGTGTCTTTTGATGCTGCCTATTCGCCGCTCCAGCGCATAATTCCTGAAGATTAGTTTGGGAGAGGTTTCCAGACACTAATCATATCTTTATTCCATATTGCTAATACTGGATGCTGAAAACGCACCGCTTCCATGAATAACAACGTCCGGTTCTATGGGCAGCATTGATGTAATCCGCGTCTGGGATTCTAGCGCATTTATTGGGCTGGTGGCTCTCCAAAGAACTCGGGGAGCCGGTTTCGAGCCATCGGCGTCGCTAGAATCACAAAGGAGCTCCCGCCGACCATCGCTCCCTGATTGGGTGATAAGGAGTTCAGTGGCGGAGGCTATGTGCACTGCGTCGTAGGAATCAATTGAAAACCTTCTCAATCGTTGTGGCCTCATAGAAAAGTTGAGTGGAATGCTATATAGTAGAGAACTGACTTCAACTCACTCGATTGGGGCTGCCATTGGAGTAGATTCGATCCCAAATACAACAACGGAATCCTATTTTCTTCCTAAGGAGCCACGCCGTCTCGTGGGTTGTGCATTTACCTTGAAAACAACTGCATAAGCGTGGTCTGCGACCCAAACCACACTTTGGACCCCAATTTCCTGGGTACAGGATATCGCTTGAATAGATCTATCCTCATATTTGAACGCCTACAATCTAATCAGAGACATCATCCTCGGGAAAACGAAAGACCCACCAGCAATCGCGCCTTCGACCAAACAATCACGAGTAGCGAAGAATTGACACGGCGCTTCCCAAGACCCACTATGGGGCCGTCGAAATGAGAAAAGACATTGCCGGAATTATGCTGTTCCCCAAGAGCAATTCTGCCAGGTTGCCTTTCCTCCGCAGGTAAATGCTCTGTAGATCGAGATCTCAACCGTTTGAACGGATTCGGGAGTGGTATCGATGCTACATTAGACGTTTGGGCGCCAGGCGTCGGAGCCCCATTGGCGGAAGCCACCACAGGCGGCGAAAGCAATTTTAAGGAATGAGTGAGAAACTGTCCAGCTGATGTAATACGATAGAATGTGGGGGTATCTGGAATGGAATAAACACCTAAGACGGAAGAAACCGATTGGGCAATATTCACTGTCGATTTCCATATGGATACCAAATCCTTGCGCAGGGCCTTCGAAATGCCACTGCCCAACTTTGTCGAGATGAACCTCGGAAAGGCCCAAACTTGGCTTAGAATTGAATTCAAATATTGCGAGGCGTGATTTATCGAGCGCCCCATTATCTGCCAAGTCAAGCTTCGGCGTGGATGGTGCATTGGGATCAATTGTAGCCGAAACAACTACAAGAGTTGACTATGTGATTGCGTAGGCACAATAAGATTGAGCCCAATACTAAAACAGCCTCGCACCTCGCCAACCTCGAATAGGTCAAGGTGTTGCCATGACCATATTTCATGCGGCGCGTCACGATGCTGCACCCCGGCAGGAGGTTGTAGTTGTACATCATCCACATGGACGGCTGCATGACATGAACCATCTGCGGTTGAAAACACAAAGATATCGCTTCACGATTTGTCAACAGAGCAAGTCGAACGGATTATAGATATTTACCCCGTTTCGCGCAGCACAACAAAGCTCTGATTGTCTTCCAATAACCTGATGGCCGTGACGGCCACATTCTCACCAGACCGTGGAGGTATAATATGACAACACAAAGCTAGGTCGTTCGTACCTTGAGGTGGTGCAGTCACACGGGGCCGAGGGGAGGCGGGCGCCGAGCTTGATTTGGGTGTGAAAGCAGGAGAATTCGTAGCAGAGAGGAGGGATCTGGGATTAGCCCGCCGCCTCGAGACTGGCTCTGCTGGCAGTCCTCGGGAAGCGTCTTTGTCAAAGCTGAGCTCAAGACTAGCCGGCCTATCTCGCGGATTCTTTCCCTTCAACATGTCTTTCAGCTTTTCTGGTTCATCATCAAAATCGACGTAATTCTTAGGCGCCTCGATTTGTTCGACAGTAACGCCGGAAACTATCCGCGACCGAGACGTGACGTTGAATGGGGCAACAGAAGAGCAAGATGGAGAGCTGGATCCGGAGGTGGCAGGGGAATCTCGTGAAAGATGGGGAGGGCTGGTAGGGCGAGAGTTCTGACTGATTTCGCGCTGGTGCTGAACATGACCAGTATTCATGTGGATGGCCTGGCGGAAGAGATACAAAGTCCCATCCTCAGAGCCAATTATCGCACCTCGACAGTTATTCTCGCTGTCATTGCTTGAACCCGATGTATCCCATGATCCCCACGATTGGATAGTTGCAGGTCGCGCGGTTGAACAGCTGAGGTCAACCCATTCTCTCTCACTTGCAGACCCCGATTGTCCTCTGACTTGAGAAGAGAATGTAAGAGGGACCGTGAAATGAGGCGTTCTTGGTTTCATGGGCTCCCTGGCGAGGTTTTTGAACAGTTCAAGCTTCGAGAGCCAATAAGGTCATGAAACATACGCCAGTGCTACACGCTCTAGTTTATTTCAAAACCAAGTTGGATTTCTCACGATGTTCACTGGGAGACTCTGGCTGAGCGCTGAGGCTCTACACACACCCATGCTTAGAGTCGTTAATTTGTACACAGTACAACCAGGAGGGTAAAAATCAATTGTTCAATAAATGGGTAGTCTCCCGTCGGTCCTCCCTGAAAATTCCACTGGACGAGGCTCGTGAATTCACAGGCCGCACCACTCGCCGAACACCCGTGGAATGTATCTGCTTCAAAATTTTTTCGGCATCCGCTCGAACATCCATGCTGCTCAGCCGGTACTGCTTCGGAGTCAGCCCCTTCCCAAACGTGCTTGTCATATGGTTCGCGCAGAGCAGCGCCACCACCATATTCGCAAGGTGGAGGGGTGCGATGGAGAAAACGGCATACCAGATCATATCGAGATTGGTTTTTTCGAAACGGAAGAGCATCCCTTTGCAGCCTGGAAGCGACGTGCGTGAGTAGCATTGTGTGCTTGTGGTCGCTTCATGCAACGGACTGTAGAAGCCACAACACCGGAGGGAGTCCTGGATCAGTAAGCGTCCAAGGGGTGTGTAATATTGGCTCCAGGAGAGATTGAGCTTGTGATCCAACGCGAATGTCGAGCGTTTGTAGCTCATGTAGCCGATGGCGAGAAGGGAGGTCAGCGCAGGCCAAAGCAGGACAGTGTAGACGGCAAGGATAGGCCTCGAGTTGAGAAGGGCACCAGTCATACCCATGATAGAAGTGAAGACGAGGATCGACGAAGCGAGCATGATGAGAACGAGAATGTCACCATCAGCAACATACATCACGTCTGCGTGGTCCCATGCTAACACAGATAGTTCGTCGGTGTCGTTACTCTCGTACGCAGACGCGCCACGCACCTCCAAACCAGGTCAGGATCCCACACAACAACCCAACGCCTCCATAGACGAACACCGTGACAATCGAGCATAATATACACCACTTGAAGGTTGTCCACTTCTCGATACCATCGATCCCGAGGCCCAAGCCCTCCTCCAATGCTAATGCCGCTACCTCGCCTAATGCTACCCCGTTGGCTTTCCCATCAACACCTGCGCGGCCCTCCATCTTCCGCAGCGGGTGCGGCTTTGGCCATTTATGGGTAAACTTATCCGTGGTCCCGATGTAGGGGATGAGAAATGTGTGCCCGCTATCAATGGATCTGACGCTCCTCCTGCTACACGCTGACTTGAGACTTGCGTTCGACTGACGCCGCGTGCTGCGCGGTCGATACGGAGGCGGGGCAGAGCGCAGGGAAATAGCCTGGGCAGATGACTTGGATGTCACGACGCTGAGGCTGTGAGCAAGGACTGCGCGTAGGGCGGCAGTTGCTTGGGTTGTGAATGCAGAGATATTTGTCGCCCTGGGGTTGGCGAAGTCTGGGGTTGGAAGACGCGGCATTTCAGATCCTTGGGAGGTTGCGGATCCAGTGCGTGATAGAGCGTCAGGGCGCGGAGTAAGGGGTACTGGGCTGAAGGGCATCATAGACTCTAGATGTGCGTTCAGAGTACGCGGTGAGGGTGGTTTTGGGGACAACGTGGTGGAGAGTGCTGATGAACTTGACAATGCCGGGAGTTGAAGAAGGGTAGGGGAAGTCTGCGAACGACGAACAAGGGTTGTTGACTGTTGAGTGGGCCAATCGGAACCTTCGGCGAGAATTGTGGAGACCAATGTTGAGTCTTTCATATCCATATCCACTCCGCCCTGGTCCGGATAATATCCTGAACGACGGAGGATAGAAGTCTGAGTGTGGTCCTTCGTATGGCGCATCCTGTACAAAGGAAAGAAAGAATTATTGTCAGCCACCAATGTTACTTGTGAAATTGGAGCCAGCGGAGGCTGACACGCGGTTCCCTATATTCCAAGCATCTGTAGATTTCCGCTTCAATACAATTGTTTTGCAGATGGAAAGGTGAAAAAAGCCAGGAGAGCAACAAAACAGGACAGTATGCAGATATGATATTAATTGAAATGGTTCAATAACAGAGGAAAGAGTGGCAGGCATAATCTGTATGCAAAGGGAAAACGTCTATGTGTGGGGGCATAAAATATAGATGGAAATAAACCAGCTGAGTGGTTCTAAGCGCTATTTTGTGAGAGCTCAATAGGACAGTTGGCGTCCGAGACTTGAGTGGAGGCGTGATGCTCCGTGGGGAGGCCCGCGATGTCCATGTCAAGGACAAGGCGGAACTTCACAGCTAATGCCATTCATCAGTAGTCTGATCGGCAAATCTCAAAGGGATAGTCACGTTGCCGAATGCCCCCCACGATGAGGGCCCTGTTCTTGCACGCGTCATACCAATTAATCCCTGGGGAAAACACACAGTTGGTAATCAGAATTTACATACAACAAAGAGGACTCACAAGTCTGGTCGGAATCATTTGCAGCAGTATAGGTGAAATTGAGTGGGAGCTGGATTTGAGGAAAAGATTTCGCAGGAAGGGTTTTATGTCGCATATCACCCGTACCAACCAGACGTCCGGTATCGAGATCATATACGCTCGCATGAAGGTGGTCAAAGGTAAGAGGTAGGAAGTTGCTATTTGTGTCCACTTGTAGAGCAGCAAAAGCGGGGAAAGAGAAATTTGTAGGGGATCGACTGAACGTAGTGGGAACCGCAGTTTTCCACGAGCCGGTCGCATTGAGAAGAGGTGAATCGCTTTTGAATGCAAAGCCAGGAACTCTAGGTATTGTGAATGCGAGCACGATGGCAACACTGTAGCTCCATCAATGGACTGATTAATAGGAAGTAGACAGGAAACTAGACTCACGCAGCGCAGAGACCAAATAGGGTGTATACAAGAACCCGTCTGGTAAAATACTTGCCGCACATACCCCGTTCTCCTCTCTTCCATTGCGTCCACTTCTCCTTCCTCAGATCCGATTTCTTCTCCCTACGCCCCGACTTGGTCATGTCTCGCATCTCAGACCGCTTCCACTCGGGGCCCAGTGCAGGTACAGTAACCAATTCTACCGGTCCTGTTGCGCTCGACGCATTGTCTGCTTTGGTCAATGGTGTTGTTGGTGCAAGCTGTTGGTAGCTGAATTGAATGTATAATATGAGCTCAGAAATCTTCAGCAGAGTAGTACTCAAACCCTTGATCTCCACCTCCAAAAGCTGTACTGTATCTGGGGCCCGCGTTGTTAAAATCCGCATAGACGTCCCAGCCATCGCCCCTACGCATGCCTTCCTCTTCCTCGTCACGACCACCCTTCAAAGGCTCCTCCCTACCGGCATGAAAAAAGGATCCTTGGTTGTAGCCGGCGCTGCTGGTACGTCCGCCGTTGAGGATATCAATGCTCCCGCGAGATTGCCGCTGTGGGTTGAAGAATGACGAAGCGTCGTCCCTGGATCGTCTTTGGTCAGGCGCTGTATTTGGGGAGGGGAAATCCTGGTTCAAAGCGTCGAGTGAGCTCTTTCTACCACCATAGAATGATGAGACGGCAGATTTGCGGTCGTATTCCATAACGAACGTGAGACGCAAGACGATGGCCAGACAGCGATTGGGGAGAATTCAGCAAAAGTTTGGATGCCTGGTTCTTGGTAAACTCAGCCACGTGCACAGCATTTGGCCCCACCGATTAGCATGTGGGTACTGGCAACGACTCTTGGTATGCACACTCTAATACTCGCAGACGTTCACGTTAGACACAAGTATCAATTCGGAAGTACCGTCATCCGAAATACACCACCCTCTCGCTGGAAGACAACCTGAATTCCCATCCGAGTCCTACCACCCCCTAACGTATCATCGAATCAAAGGCCGATGTTGATCGGGGTGCAGCCGACTCGGGACACAAGATCGTTCTGTCAACAAATTACTGGTCAGCTTGAGTTTAGCATGGCGCCCGCCAGATTCATGGGAGACGCGCGTCTGGGAGTAGGATGATTATTCAAGGGCTAATCAAATAATGACGACGAATGTACTCTATGACATATGGTGTTGCGTCGAAATGGCAAGTCATTGCGGTGCACCCTTGAACCTACACTGAGCGGGTTTGGGTAGCTGGAGCCTTGGTTGTAGTAGCTTTCTCTCATAATACCAAAATACCAAAATACAACCGCCCTAACACAAGTTGAGGCTAATATTCCAGGTGACGTTCTTTCTGCTCTAATTGCCGCCAGCCCACAATCCTCTACGTGGGACAGGTAGCCTTCGTTTTCTGATTTGGGAACATGGTCCGCGCGGGGGCCCGAAACCAGGAGGCCCATGTGTGCAAAATATCCTGAGTCAGCATGGGCATGATATTGAGGTAAATAGTGTGCATATTAGACGTTCATGGGCTCACCTGCTGGGTGCCGAACAGCAAGACCGCCCCGAGTGGCACTGCTCTCCAGGTCAGGTCCCGTACAGTCAAAAGGGTCAAGGATTCACATATTATGAGCATAGTGTCCCAAACTAATACCCCCCCAGCCGCAGAATTCCATGACTTTTTTGATATGTCAATGCTGATAAATCGTGAGCATTTCATCATGACACAGTATGAGCAATACCCAGTCGAGACCATTGCCAGAATACAAAATCCTATAAGTCTCGCGAGAACAGAGAGCGAGAAGGTGGACGAGTTCTCTTTTCCTTGGGGCCCCGGTCGACTGGTCAGCGCTCTATAATCACGCCAGTTGGAATATAAGAGAACTGCCATATATGCTGGTGCTTAGATGAGACGATGAATAACACTCAGACGCCAGAAGATCCTTTCTGACCTGATGCCGCCGTTGTACCCAGGCCAGCCATAGCAACATAAACAACCGTCGAATACGAACTGGAGGGGCTTATTGAGACGACATTTGAGAATTTCAACGAGATGAGCTCACAGTGCCTTCGAATTTATGAGACAGTATCTTGCAATATTAGCACTCTCTGAATTAATAATACGTTCCGGCGCGTGGGTCCCAATCTATCCCAGTGTCAAAAGGCACGAGGAATTGCGATACTATCACGTACCCAAATTCCAAATGAGAATGTCATCAAGTATGGAAGCAGTGGTAGCAATGGAAGCTATCAGGTAGTTATTACGCAGTGTAGATTTCCAACTAGAATTCAATCACAAAGCGGACCCAGTGATGACGCGGCCGACGTCGGAGGGAGATATGGATCATATAGTATACCTTGAACGGGTGGCATTACCAGAAAAACTACAGTCGAACAACAGAAGCTTAACATACCTCGACCATGAAACAAACAGCAGTGGATGCAATCCTGGGGTTATCTGAGCGCACAAGCGGGATCTTGGGCTAGGGCTCACAGGGGAGAGGCCGCATGAGCAAGGGAAGCCTGAATCAAACAGAGAGCAAAAGGGGGCGAGAGATTGATACCATATCCTGAGACAGGCAGGATCATGTATGTAAGGCAGGAAATGATGATAGAAGATATGAAGGCGATCCACGTCTTCAGGCGATCCACGTCTTCAGGCGATGGAGATGTTTCGTGAGAAGGACGGTCAAAATGATAGCACAGGCCAGGACGAGACTACAGACGAGAAGTGTAAACAGGCAAATCCTCCATGGGCCAGCATCTAAGGAAGTTTCAGCCGAGGTTGAGAGACAATGGTTGGTGAATAGATACCAAGCGCGCCCACAGTATCCATATGTTAGCAATGGGTGGTTAGATGTGAATGTGGATGATGAAATACTCATATTGTTCAAACAGGTTCAAACTAAGACCGACCGAAATAGATATGTTGCTTGCGACTGCGGGAAATGGTGATTCTGATCAGTGCACCGGTATGATGCCACCAAAAATCCGAGCTATCACCATGATCCTTGGTGGTTGTTTGCGACCAAAATGATGGTCGCAAACGATATATGACGCGGGGAGCACTGCGGTGTTGCAGCAAGTATTCTGAAAATTCAAATTTCGATTTCAATCACAATTATTGAAAAGTCGTTCGGCGCAAAGTGTTTGCATGCGGGATGCATGCAGAATGAAAGTGGCCGCACAAAAAGTTCAAGGAAGGTATAAGACTGCCGCAAAGCCAGAAATAGGCTCAATCGGAATCAAATTTGGTCATCCTGAAATGGGTGGTGCAACTTGGTGACTGATACCATGCATTTCGGACCATCATCATCTCCCGCAACGGGTTCTGAATGCGCATATGTGCTTCGAATGATACGTTGATGCTGATGGTGGTGGTGCACACGAGGGCGACGACATCACTCTGGAGATAGGTAAATCAGGTTTGGTACACCATCGAAACAGCACTCACAAATCTATCGTTGGAGCAGCGAACCGCCCATTCTATAATGGTTCTTACGTGGACGGCAGTATGATATCATTCCCAGGGAACTATGCTCCTCAGCGTTCAAACCTTTGCCTGCAGCGGTCACCCGCGCTTCCAATATTTGGATGGCCTCGACTCGGAATATATTGTGGAATTGGGATCATCAGTGTCAAGTATTCGTGAATCAGTCACAGGCTCAAGCGCAAGCTCGACACCCTGAATCCAGAATCCCCTTGCAAAATTGTAGCAACCACCAGCACACACGAGACTGGCCCGGGATCCGATTATCGACTCTAGAATATGGGTGCTTCATTGCCCGCCGATGTTCACGCTCAGGGGGAGTGCCACTATCCAAAATACACCAGACGCCTGGGAGTACCTCCCGCTAACTTAGAAGAAACCCCAATTCCTATTCGAGTCCTACCGCCCCCTAACGTATCATCGAATCAAAGGCTGATGTTGATCGGGGTGCAGCCGAGGGAGACAAGACCGTTCTGCCAGCAAATTTGTAAGTCCCCGATCGTGGTATTCCAAACGAACACTCACGAAGCTGTTGTTGGAGCAGCAGACCGGTTGCGCGGAGCTGCGTTGGTCGTGCGTCAATGAAAAGCGACCATACAGCAGTTCTGCCTTACCATGAGTTCCCAGCAAGTCCAGCCAGGGTGACTTGTGAACAAGATACTGTTTCATGGTCAACAGATGAAGCACAACAAACTGATCTGGCTTACATCCAACCTGGCCAGTCAGGTTGCCAACGACGACGCCCAGGAGACCGAGAAGTGAGATCAAGGCTGGACTGGGACTGGAAGACTACGGGGGGGGGGCGTGCCAGCTTGAGTTCCTGCGCACAACATAGTGGGTGGGCTCACCTCCTGGGTAGAGTTGCAGCACTGTAGGTTGTCCACGTTACATTGGCTGGCTGGCGTCGTGGGCGTCGTCGCGGCAATTGCAAGAAGCGGCAGAGCAGCGAGGAGAGCGAAGTTGAATGCACGAGTGAATATCATATCAGCAGTTGAGTACGTCGTGGGTAGCCAATGTCGTTTGGTATTTGACTTACACTTCCTGATGTTTCCGTGGCTTTTATACGAGGCATGCACATGTCCACTTAGAGATCAAAGCAGCATAGTGTATGCTGTCTTTTCTCTCAAGCATCGCTTATTTGATAAAGCATAACACATACCAGATTTATGGAAGATTCCCCAGTCCAGGAGCAGGATGATTGTTCACTAAGCGGCTACTGGTTAGGCACTCCGCAAGACGCAGCTGTTGAGTCGGGGCTAATCCGGATGACATGCCTCCTGCTCTCAATTTCCGCCAGACATGTACATGTTGCGGCATCAACCCATTTCATAAGCAATCGTTTCACAGGCAGTGAAACTTATGCCTGTCAGTGCGATTCGACAGTAGATAGAATGGGGTTGGGTGGGGAGCTAATGTGGGGACCACACTGACTAGTCTGCATGCCAAACACAGCGCTCAACCTCCTGAATTACCACGGCATTGATGTACGAATTCCATTAGTATACGCTACTTTCATCATACCCTTCGCGCTACAACTAGGAATAATATGGACGCGCATAAACCACAGGCCCATTTTTTGTGTTAGGAAATACTGTCCCTCGCACGCAGCCCGCAATTCGCTACGAGGGGCTGATGGCCTTAGTTTTCTGATTCGGGAAAATGGACCATCTAGAGACCCGGAGCCAAGAGACCCATGTATGGAGAATATCCTGAGATAGCATGGGCACGAAGTCGAGGTAAGTAGTGTCACAACATGTTGAGCATCCATGGGCTCACCTGCTGAGTGCCGAATAACAAGACCGCTCCAAGTGGTACTGCTCTCCAAGTCAGGTCTCGACTCTCGTACAGTTGAAGAGATCGAGGATTCACATATTGCAAACATGAAATCCCAAACTAATATCCCCCCAGTCGTAGAATTCCATGACTCCTTCGATACGTCGATGCTGATAAATCGTGAGCATTCCATCATAACATGACAGCGTGAGCAATACCCTGTCGAGACCATTGCCAGGGTACAAAATCCTATAAGTCTCGCAAGAACAGAGAGCGAGAAGGTGGACGAGTTCTCTTTTCCTTGGGGTCCCAGTTGACTGATCAGCGCTCTATAATCACGCCAGTTGGAATATAAGAGAACTGCCATATACGCTGGTGCTTAGATGAGACATTGAATGACACTCAGATAGAAGGCTTTTCTGACCCGATGCCACCGTCACACCCAGGCCGGTGACAGCAACATAAACAATCGTCGAATACGAACTAGAAGGGTCTATTGAGATGGCGCCTAGGACTTGAACGACATGAGCTTACAGTGCCTTTGAATCTATGAGACAGTATTTCGCAATATTGGCATCATCCGGAGTAATAACACGTTTCGGCTCGTGGACCCCAATCTATCCCAGCGTCAGAAGGCACAGAACTGAATCATAGGAATCGCAATAATATCACGTACCCAAATGCCGAATGAAAATATCACCAAGTATACGAGCGGTGGTAATAGCAAAAGCTGAGCGGATATTTATTACACAGCGTGGATTTCCGAACTGAAATTCAATCACAAGGCGGACCCTGTGGTGACGCGGCCGGCGTCGGAGGGCGATATGGATCATATAATATACCTTGAGCGGGTGACATTATCAGAAAGCCAGTCGAACAACAGCAACCTGACATACCTCAGCCATAAAACAGGCCGCAGTGGATGCAATCCTGGGGTTATCTGAGCGCACAAGCAGGACCTAGTGATGGAGGCTCACAAGGGAGGGGCTGCGCGAGCCAGGGAAGCCTGAATCAAACAGAGAGCGAATGGGGGTGAGAGATTACCACCATATCCCAAGACAGGCAGTATCATGAGTGTGAGGCAGAAAATGATGATAGAGGATATGAAGGCGATCCACGTCTTCAGGCGATGGATAGGTTTTGCGAGAACCGTCAAAATGATAGCACAGGCCAGGATGAGGCTGCAGACAAGAAGCGTAAACATGCAGATCCTCAATGGGTCGGCGTCTGGGGAAATAGCAGTTGTAGGCTGAGAAGCATTAGTGGCTGTTGAATAGATACCAAGCTTGTTCATGGCGGCCGTTGGTTGTGTTAGCAGTGAGTAGTTGGGTGGGGATGTGGGTGACAGGCCCGGGATGTCCTTCGCATTTAGCTTGTTCAAGAGCAATAGTGACTCTGATCAGTTCACCGGCATGATGCCGCCAAAAATCCATCATCATGATCAATGGTGCCTGTTCGTGACCATAAATGATCGTCGTAAGAGATCTACGACACGGGGAACTACAATGTTATGGTAAGTAAGTATTCTGAAAGTTCATTGAAATCGGAATTTGAATTGTTGGTACGTTGCTCAGTGCGGAGTGTTTGCCAGTGCACGTATGCACAACAAATTCAAAAACGGCCGAATGGCCCCACATTGAAAGACTTCAAGCTTCGAGGAGTGACTAGTGACTGGCCTTGTTCGAAGCATAAGACCGCTTCCCAGACATCTCTACCGAAAGCTAGAAATACATGGCCTAGGCTAAACCATTATTAAGTGCGGGTGCCAGTGGAACAAAAACCACTCGTCTTAAAATGGCTGGTGCCGCTGATCGACATTATATTTCAGTCCACCATCTGTTAACTCCTGACTACGAACATGTTCTTCAAATCACAAGTTGATGCTCCACTAGCAGGAGGGGCCGGAGAAGGATAAATGCGTTACCTCTTGGGTGGAAGTGACGGCTGGAGCAAGGGGTGTTATGGTGAAAACAGTGCAAGCGTGAGTTTGGCGAGTGGTTTAATGCAGTGTTGTCAAAAAGACCTCTTGACACCGGTCAATCGCCTGGGAACTATTTTGGGGGGTAGAGTGCCCCTCTTAATTCTTTCCGGGGAGTGTTCAAAACATCAAATCCAGGAGCCAAACCCCCAAAGTAAATGCCAAAGCCCCCCACTTTCATCTCGGATGTCTGCCGGTTTGGGGGTCTGGGGTCAATGACAACACTGGAACTTTAATGGTGATATCTGATTGTGTTCGGGTCCCAAAAACGCGCTAAGCCCAGTAGTACGTGTAATAGAGTCAATTCATCATATATACTGTGCAAGCTATTGCCTGGGGAAGCATGCTTAGCACTCAAACACCACTGCATCATAAGCCCTGCGTGCGGCGGCCATCCGTGCTTCCGATATTTCCGGCCTCGGCTTGTTATCGTATAATTAGGATGTCGGTGTCAACTCTGCGTAACTTCCGGGTACGTGGCATCTAACACCCAGGACGTAGCAATACCCTTGACATACTGTGTATTTCACCTAAGCCATGACATAGCCATTCTTAATCCTCTACGTGTCTTGTGAGGCAGGCGGACTACGATCTGTACCTTCAATCTGGCTACCGTCCAAGTTGAAGGCTCCCAGGCGGGGTCATGGAATACCGTAGCATAGCCTTCCCCGTCCCTCCATCGCAACACAATTCGGTGGCTCAACAGGTCCTTACAGCCAGATTCAGGAAAATGAGCCATGTGGAGACCTGAAGCCAGGCCCTGTGTAGAATATCCCAAGTCAGCACGGGCACAAATTGAGGTGAGGATTGTACCTTCCCAGCTCAGATCAACGTGACGGGTACGGACCTTTGATAGTCCAGTCCTGGTTCAACTTGAGGATTTCAAGGGACGATGGGGCTTCAATCACAGGCCACAAAACCTATGCTTTCCACATACGATCCGACATAAGATTGAACGGGGCCGGATGGGGGGCCCGTCACAAATGGCAAGTCCACAGCGCACTCTTCCTGAAATATCACGGCACTGACGCACAAGTTCCATTAGTATATGCTTCTTTCGTGCTACAACTACTATGGATGTGCGTGGACCGCAGGCTGGATTCTTGTGGTTGAGGGGTGTCCCGCTCCGCAGTATTGTCCCTCGCACATGGCCCACGATCCACTACATGAGACAGGTGGCCTTGGCTTTCTGATTCTGGAAAGTAGGCCATGTGGGGACCCGAAGCCAACGGGCCTCTGTGTGTAGAATATCCTGAGTTAGCATGGAGAGGTAATTATTGTACATGTTGGTGGTCCACGAGCTCACCTGCTGGGTGCCGAGTAACAAGACCCCCACAAGTGGCACTGCGCCCAGTTGAGGTCCCGTGCCGTTCGACAAGTTCGGGACTCACGTATCATAAGCATAAAATCCCAAACCAACATTACCCCGGGCGCAGAGCCCCAGGATTCCTTCGATATGTCGAGGCTGATCAATTATAATGAGCTTTCCATTATGGGTTCGTTCAGTGAGCAATACTCACCTACTCGAGACCGCTGCGAGGAAGAAAAATAATGCAAGTCTCACAAGAACGGAAAGCGAGAAGGTGGTCGAATCCTCTTTGCTATGGGGTCCCGAACGACTGGTGAGCACTCTATACTCACGCCAATTGTGATACAACAAAACTATCATGTATGCTGGTGCGTAATGAGACACCGGATGTCACTCAGATGAAAAACTCTTCCTGACTGACCTGAAGCCACTGCCGCACCCACGCCAGTGTTAGCAACGAAAACAACCACTGAATACAAACTGGAGGGGTCTGCTGAATCAACATTTGGACTTTCAACGACATGTACTCACTATGCCGTCGAGTCTATGTGACATTTTGCAATGTTAGGATCCTTCGCTGCATTCGGAGGGATAACACGTTCTGGCTCGCGGATCCCAATCTATCGCCCTGTCAAAGGACGGGAAACCGGATCGGAATAGAATCACGCACCCAAATGCCGAATGAGAATATTACCAAGTACACGAGCGGTGATGGGAACAGGAGCTGAGAGCGGGTAGTCATTCTGCGGCGTGTATGTCTAAACAAAAAATTCAATCACAAGGTGGACCCAGTGATGACGCGGCCGGCGTCGGAGGGAGGTGTAGATCATATAATATACCTTGGGCGAGTGACATTATCAGAATACCCGCAGTCGAACAACAGCAATCTGACATACCTCAACCATGAAACAAGCAGCAGTGGATGTAACCCTGGGGTTCATCTCAGCGCACAGGCGGGATCTAGGGCTGGGGGCTCACAGGGGAGAGGCCGCACGAGAAAGGGAAGCCTGAATCAAGCAGAGAGAAAAGGGGGGCGAGAAATCACCGCCATGTCCTGAGACAGGCGGTATCATGTATGTGAGGCAGTAAATCACAATAGAAGATACGAAGGCGATCCACGTCTTCATGCGACGGAGATGTTTCGTAAGAAGGACGGCCAGAATGATGGCGCAGGCCAGGGCGAGGCTACAGACGAGAAGCGCAAACAGGAAAATCCTCCATGGGCGGCCAACATCTAGGGAAGTTTCGGTCGTAGGCGAGAGATATTGGCGATTGGGCAAGAAATACCAAGGGTGGTGGGGATGAATGTAAGTGGTAGAACATCCCTCGCATTTAGCCTAGCCCGGGCGCTGGTGCGACTCAAGATAGTGCCTACCGGCGGAATAGACCTATAGTAAGACGTGTTGCTTCTAGCAACTTTAATCATCAGTTGAGGCGACATGATGCTCAGATGCCACCAGAAATCCGAATTATTATCATGATCTATTGTTCGTGACCACAGATGATGGTCGTAATAAGAGATATATGACAGGGAAAACATGATGTTCAGTGTTCAGGTTACGACTTCCGACTCCGGCAAAAAGTCATTGGGGCGGAGTGTGTTTGCATGCGGGGCGCATGCACAACAGACTCAAGCAGCACTGAAGGATGAACCAGCGACTCCATGGTGTCGCTGTCACAATTTACAACAACTGCTGTTGAACGCGAATATCTTCGAATCACACGTTGATAGGATGTTGATGGTGGTGCGTCCGAGGGCGACGACATCATTTCGGAGCTAGTAGATAGGTAAACCCATATCCCCAAGTTTGATGCACCATCTGAGCAACACTGACGGGGCTATTGTTGGAGCTGCGAACCGGTTGTACGCGTGTATGCCCGAATAAAAGTTCCACACATTTAAAGGCAATGCACTCAGCAAGCATTTCCTGCACGGCCCTTGCGGTCAACTGGTGCAGGTAACCAACCCCGCAGCCGACGACACCAGGAAGCCGAAAATCGAGGTCTATCCCGCGTTGGTGTCTGAGGTCTGCAGAGCGTGTCAGGAAGGACCGGAGATGGTAAAGATGTCACCCTTGGGTGAGTGCAGCACGCTGGCACCACTGTCGTCATGGCGTAGGGCACTAGTGGCAGCAGCAAGGAGGAATACCATGACGGAGATATGAGTGTATGGGTTTGGTGGGTGGTGTAACGGTATATGGTATCCGGGTGATGCTCAGGTGGCAGGCTCCTAAAACGCGCCAAGCAGTCCACTGGGTATAGAGTCAATTCGCTGTCTTGTTCCGCTGCGTTTCTCTTCAATTACACATTTTACAGAGAGCCATGCCTTTACAAGGTTTCCGACTCAATACAATACTGTGCAGGCCATCATTATTTTATTCATGGAATCATGCCCTCCTCGGCGTTCAAACATCGCATCATAGGCTGATGCGGGTCACCCGTCCGGATGCATAGCTTCTAGTGCCCAGGGCTGGGCGATACCCCCGACATATCATGTTTTCGCCTCGGTTTCTAGCCATTAAAGGTGTAAAGCCATGATGTAGCCATCTTCAACCCTCCGCGACCCAAGAGGCAAGGCGTACTACGATCCGTACCCCCCACCTGGCTATCAATTCTCGTAGTGTGCCACTAGCCCACAATCTCAAACATACTTCATCGACAGTCACCGGTGATCTGCTTTGGTATGGGATCGAAAGTCTGAACTCGAGCTTCCTCGAGTAGCGTGGTAGGCATAATTCATGTGGATTCTGCACTCGGGTCATACGGTAATCACTACATATTCCTAACGGTCCCTATGCTTTCCTAGACTCCGACCGCCGCCCCCTGTTCGGGCGCAGTTGTGTTTAGAGGTTGACGTTGATAGGGGTGCAGCCAAGAGCAACAATGCCATTCTAGTTGGTAGGTAAGCTTCAGATCGTGCTATTCTGGACGAGTACTCACGAAAGAATTGTTGGAGCAGCAGACGGGTTGCGCGGAGCTGTTTTGGTCGCCATTGAATAACTGTTACACAAATGAGGAGACAGTGCACTCACCAAGAGTTTCCAGGGAGCCCAACGATACTGATCGGTGAGCAGGTGACTAGTCCATCGTGAGTAGTGGAAGAGACTCATGAGATAGATGCCATTACCTCCGACCTGGCCAGTCAGGCTGCTGAGGTCAACACCTAGGAGGCCGAGAAGCGCGGCTAAGGTCCCACCATTAAGGCCGGAGGACTGCAGGATGCGTCAGCCCGGGTAGGACATGATATCAGTGAGGATGTCACCTCTTGGGTAGAATCGCAGCATTGCAAGTCGCCGGTGTTGCACTGGCTGGCCGGCGTCGTCGGCGTCGTGGTGCGGGGCACGGCGGTGGCGGCGGCGAGGAGCGGGATCATGGCGAAGAGAGCGATGGTGGAGGTACGAGCGAACATGTTTGGAACTGAGGTGAGCTTGGATGTGGGTAGTGAAATAGTGTTTGTTATTTGACTGATATTCTGTGTTGTTTCGTTGGGTCTTTATACCAGACGGATCCGCGCCCAATGCCCAAAATGTCCGGAATCAACTCGTCATACCGTGTGTTCTTGCTCTACGCCTTCAAGACATTTCATCGACCGCTTAGCGCTTAGACCGCGATATGACCATGACATCACCAAGGGTTTCTTCAGTTCTATGGAGAGCTAAATCCATCAGGTATCTGTCATTCGGGTCACCAGTTCTGGAAGGCAATCGATTAAGATTCCACCACACCCAAGGTGTGGCAGTGTGTGGGCCCAATACGCGAATCACATCACTTCTCCGGATGTCATCGGATCTCGGTGGCATTCTCGTCACGTCGTGTGTTTCCCTTCATTTTCCCAGATGTGCCACGAGACATACTGACACAAAGACATGCGATCGTCCGTCGACCTCCATTTCTCCCCGGCTCTCTGAGCATTGATCCCTCCCAGTCTACCTGGACAAAGATACCAAGCCTCAGCGATATTCAAGTCGAGAACATGACATGTAGAATATATACTATTGAATGTATTGACCGGCAGCAAGGCAGGGCGAACCCATCTAGTGTCTGCCAAATCGTCCAGATGCGATCGGATCTATACGACGCGTTCTTGAAGTTGATTGACTGCCCCCGCGATCTGAAATGGAGTCAGTCCAGTGTGGCCCAGTTCACGATGCGGCATCTGCTCCCGCAACCGCTAACATCACCTCGGAGCGACGAAATACACGAAATAACGACGGTATGTCCAAGGAGCGCACTATGTCTGCAGCGGCCATGACGCGTCTTGCCAAGGCGGCTTGCACACAGGAGAGGGGAACATCCCGTACTGTGCGTTCAAGGGAATGGCCCTGCGATCCATCATCCAACTCAGAAACGACAAAAGCAAAAGCATTCCGAAGAAGCCGGAGTGGGAGCGTCTATTCCTGGTGACATTCTCGTAAGTTCGTCATTTTTTACGGCTATGCCGTATCTCTGGAGGCGATCCATATGATGTAAAACTTCACCTTATGCCATTCAAACAGTATCAGGGAGCAATAACACTTCAATATGATTCTAACCTGGACACGACGCTTGCTAGCACGAAGAGTTTAAATGTTCCGTGGATCCATGGGCCATTGGGCCAACACTGGAGCATCAAGAATCTTTGAAGCTTGAAGCATGTGTGTGGTCACTTGCCAGGCCCAATGATCGAGCACCGTACGGCTGGCCACTCTTCACATCCGGGGAATCAGTTGGAGTGTGAAGATCGGGTTACGATCATAGCAAAACTTACACCGCCCACGATCCACGTTCGCGGCACCGGCGGGACTGTCCGGGGACGGACATGGTTCAGTGCCGTAGCATAGACGCATTCGGCCGCATTAATGCACGCTTCTCCCAGCACAGCTCTTGAAATTTGACAGAATCAGGGGGACAAGAACGTAGCAAATCACAGGACATGGCCGGCAATGCAGAAAAGGAACCCTCTCTGCACCTGTAGGCCCAGCGTAAGACGATGGCTCCACAACAGACATGTGCTCACGTCTCGGACATTCTCGGCTCGGAAAATACTTTCATGAGTTATAGCATGATTCGTGGGGCCCGAGGTTGATTCCCACCACTGCGTTGTTTTTTCAGAAGGCCCTTATTGCCCTCGACTTGCACCCCGGTTAACCTCAACCTCTAATGTGGCTGGACGCGGGTCATTCGGTTTTTTCTAAAGGTCCCGTAGTACTAGCTAGCTGGATCACAAGCCCGATTGTGTGAAATTTCTTCAAAGATAGTTGCGTTGCAACTTGGGTGACGGCAATTGCCACGGATTCCGAGTCCGAAGCCCGTCGGGGGCCTATACCGGCTTGATTAAACAAAAACAAAATGTTCGCCCAAAGCGAAAGGATAGGGTTTCAGTTGACATTCAATTTTCAAATGAGCAGTGCTTGAAGCAATGCTCACCTCAGTGTCAACCATATCAAGAACGTTTCTATGCAGCAAATGAAGTGTCTCAAAATTTGTTGATATGTTATCGCCGCTGCGACCCTCGCGTTCAATGAGCCCAAACCGTCTACTCCACAAACACACACTGGCAAGGGCGAGGCTTGCCGATTTGAGGTGAAAGTGACTCAGTCGTCATATATCCAATACCTTGACAGGGAAACATGATGTGGAAAACCCCCACGGGTGTACACCCATCAGATTCCTTACCGTGATAATGCTCAACCATTGGTGCAACTTGAAGCTCGATTGGACGAAACAGTGAAAAGACTGGGGGCAGGCATCCTACAACGAATTGTATTGAGATCCAGCCAGTTGGTCTGTTGCGATGCGGGCGCGGATCCTCTCAATGGGCCTCGGACCACCACATCCGAAACTGAAATAGGCTCTCTGATGAAGGTGGAGCTACTATTCCTGGTGACAGTCTCGTGGTGTCGTTTTTTTTGACACTTCTGAGCGGGTATGCCGAGAGACATACTACGAATCGGGTGGCATCGCCACTTTGCTATTCACCCTCTAGGCTCTATTCAGCTCTATTCACACTCACAGGTTCTGCGACATCTCCTTCTCATTGTGATCGCACCACAGTAGCCTTCGAAATCTCTCAAATGCGGCGTCCCCTCGGAGGCACCAATGGCAATAGGCTTAGGTACATGGGTGAGCCAGCCCCAGTTTTTGTACCTTTGACCAGAATTTCATCGTTCCTGTGACATTAATGGTGGAGGCCATCCAGGTCGGATGTGGACTAGCATGCGCCGCACAAGCTGCTCCTTCTATGAATCATCAATGCTCATGCCGAATTATCACACAACCGGAAATTCATGCAGCCGGGGGCATAGGGTAGCGATTGTGCGTCATGGCGAAAATGGGCATTCCACTACTATAAAGGGCTGGTGAGGATACCATGAAATATCAGTCAAATAACAACCACTATCTACCCCCATCCAAGCTCATTCCAGTTCCAAACATGTTCGCTCGTACCTCCACCATCGCTCTCTTCGCCATGATCCCGCTCCTCGCCGCCGCCACCGCCGTGCCCCGCAACACGACGCCGACGACGCCGGCCAGCCAGTGCAACACCGGCGACCTGCAGTGCTGCAATTCCTCCCAAGAGGTGACATCCTCATTGATATCATGTCCTACCCGGGCTGACGCATCCTGCAGTCCTCCGACCTTAGTAGTGGATTGACCGGGATTCTCGGCCTCCTAGGTGTTGTCGTCGGTACTCTGACTGGCCAGGTCGGGGGTAATGGCATCCATATCTCATGATTCTCTTCCGCTGCTCACTGTGAATTAGTTACCTGTTCCCCGATCAGCGCCATTGGGGTCTCCGGAAATTCTTGGTGAGCGTGCTGTCCCCCGGGCGCGTGGACAATTTATTCAATTATGAATCACACAGCTCCGCTCAACCCGTCTGCTGCTCCAACAACTCCTTCGTGAGTGTTCATTCAAGCACGAGTGCGGACACCGGCTCACCTCAATTGACTTACAGAAAGGCGTTGTTGCCGTGGGCTGCACCCCCGTCAACCTCAATCTCTAGGATGGGATCAATTTCCGGGATATCTGAGAAGCCGAATGGATATGTAGCAATTATCATATAGCCCGAGTCTCAGAATCCATATGAACATTGATACCTCATCGCTTGAGCATGATATTCCGTGAAGATTCTTGGTCTCGCGCAATTAAGGATGTCAGCTGTGGTGTTCGGGATGCGGGCTGGACGTTTTCACCGGCTTTATCGTCGGCCTCAATTTAGGAATTTGAGAAATCTGCATCGCCTTAAAGCGGGAGGGGAGGGGAACATCCCGTACCGTACATTCAAGGGAATGGCCCCGCGATCCATCATCCAACTCGAAATGTAACTCCTATTGAACCCCAGCCCCGGGCACGACAAAAGCAAAAGCTTATTCCAAAGAAGCTGGGAGTGTCTATTCCTGGTGACATTCTCGTAAGTTTGTCATTATCTACCTCCCTGAACAGTTATGCCCTTTCTCTGGACGTGATCCATACGATGTAAAGCTTCACCTGTGCACAATTCCAACAGTATCATGAAGGGAGCATTTCCATTTCAATATGATTCTAACCTGGACATGGCGCCTGCCAGCACGAGAGGCTTGAATGTTCCATATGGATTCATGGGCTATTGGGCCAGCACTGGAGCATCAAGAATCTTTGAAGCTTGAAGCATATTTGTGGTCACTTGCCAGGCACGATGATTGAGCACCGGATGGCTGGCCACTCTTCACATCCGGGAAATCAATTGGAGTGTGAAGATCGGGTTGTGATCATAGCAAAACTTCTCATTAGACACACCGCCCACGACCCACGTTCGCGAATTGCCACGGCCGCGGCACCGACGGGGCTGTGCGGGGACGGACATGGTTCAGTGCCGTAGCATATATGCATTCGGCCGCATCAGTGCACGCTTCTCCCATCACAGCTCTTGAAATTTGGCAGAATTAGAGGGACAGAAATTTGGTAAATCACACGACATGGCCGACAATGCGGAAAAGGAACCCTCTCTGCACCTGTAGGTTCAGCGTAAGACAATGGCTCCACAACAGACATATGCTCACATTTTGGTAATTCTTGGTCTGGCGTAGCCCATCTGCTCCTCGGAAAATACTTGCGTGGGTTAAAGCATGGCTCTTCGTGGGGCCCGGGGTTAGTGATGAGCACGGGTAACCCCCGGGTAAAATTTTGTAACCCCTACCCGCACCCGTCAAAACCCGTACCCGCAGCTGGGGGTAGGGGTATTTGAGGGTATGGGTACGGGTACGCACGGGTTTTGCGGGTCGAGAAACCCGCGCGGCGGGTACATACCAAAGCCAGGATGTTCAGTTGAGCCCAGCCTGCCGAAATCCCCATTGAACCTCCCAACGGCAATGCGCACATCAATTGATGTGGCGATCATCGCAGGGAGGGTGGAGGGGGGTGGGCGAGACTGGGCGCGCATGTACATTAATCAAGACTTGCGATACGCTCCCTCGTGAGTGAGGGAGGCAATTGACATGAGTGGGGCACTCTAGGACTCATTTGCGAGAGTGAAACACCCAAATCTCCAGTTATGGAAGGGGGGTGGTGGTGTATTGTTCGGAGAGTAACATCCCCAACCCTCTCGATTGCGAGAAAGACGGGGGCGGCGAGATGAAAATGAAAATGAAAACGAAAAGATACACCCCCAGCACCCCCGATTGCGGAGGAGGGGGGTGGCGACCGTGTGAGGCGACGAAAGACCCGTGGGGGCGTGGCTGCAGAGTGTGGCTGCGAGTGAGTGGGCAAGGGCGGGGGTGATGGCGGAGGGAGTGGGCGAGAGTGGAGGTGGTGCGAGCACGCTTTAGAGGCGAGGGTGAGGGCAGGAATATGCTCAATATGTTGTTTGTGAGCCGATACACATAGATGTGATTTGCCATGACCCACTCACCTTTTGCTGATACGTCGTTCTGTTGGCGAGTCGTTCTCCATGATTGTTTGGATCGTTTGCGATCTATGAGTTGGTGAACGAAACGATGTACCCCCTGGCACCTCCAATTGCGGGAGAGGGGAGCGGCGACCGCGTGGTGTGAGACGAAAGTGAAGAAGTGCATCCCCAGCTCTCCTAGTTGCGAGAGAGGGGGGTGGCGAGCCGAGTAATGTGAGACGAAAACGAAAGGGCATAGCTGTAACTCTCCTCGTTGCAGGAGAGGGGGTGGTGAGCTGAGCGAACGAGTCTCCTGGTTGCAGGAACAACCCACCTACTGTTGCCGTACGTCGTTGGTCTCGTCTTTGTGACTGGTCGTGATCCGAATCATTGACGATCCAGGTATTGGTGGGAGTTTACCTCTACAATGTAGCAAGGTTAGAATTCTTTTGCGCGAGGAAGGAGACGACTCATACTCACCCTGCGAGACCGTTCGATCATGCTCAAGAACACGAAAACCTATCGATTGTTTTATCTGTGTCCTCCGGGGAATCGTTGAGGTTGCGGATTGATGGTGTTGTGCGAAAACAGCATATCGTTGAAGGTGTCGGTGGATCGGTGGATGTGATTCGCATCTGATACGAAGTTGGTTGGTTTGCAAGACAATCGAAGGCGAGTGTTAAAGTTAAAACGTTGACGTTTCAACGATCAATTGAAGTTGGTGAGCAAATTCCCGTTTAGGTAATATGGGCCACGCTACCCGCAAACCCGCACAACGGGTACGGGTTTGACAAGGGTACAGGGATCTGTACCCGTACCCGTACCCACACATACCCCTGTGCATTACCCGCACGGGTACGGCTACCCGTGCTCATCACTACCCGGGGTTGATTCTCACCACTGTGCTGTTCTCTCAGAAGGTCTCATTGCCTTCGACTGCACCCTAGTTAACCTCAACCTCTGAGATGGTTGGACACAGGCTATGCTGTCATATGGTTGCATTATTTTACTCTAACTAGAATATTTATTTCTGTGCA